>CBVK0100005899.1:0-15176 GCA_900067695.1 Picea abies
CTTCCGCCTTTCCCCTACTGCCGTGTGTCATCCATTCACCTCTTCTCCTTAGTCAGCGTGGCTCTCCCTTCTTCCCACCATCTGCTCATTACCTGCCACGCGTCCCGTTCCTTTCAACATTAGTCTCTCACCCGAAGGTGAGCCCGTCACCTCCCATCTTCCTCCTCCACCTGATGCCTTCTTCCATGGATCGTCCTCTGTCATCCTTCTCTCATTCCATCGCCCCTTCTGTGCCCTATAACCCGGCACCGTCATTCCTGTCGTGCACTCATCCTCCGCGCTGGCCCCTAGGCCCATCCCTTAAGCTATTCGATTATTCCAGGTGGTAGCGCGAGAAGTCTTCCATCCCAAAATGCTGAGTTGGCCGGGCCGTTCTCAATCCCAAGAAGCAGTTATTGATGCAGTTGGTGGTGGTTAGATATCGCCTCCACATTAATGGGAAAGCACGACCATGAATTTAAGGCATGTCGATTCGCCATTGGAACTGTCAAACAATTAAGATTGCGTCCGACATAAGTTGCACGATCTTTCAGATGTTGACTGTTAGAAGCCATGCAGACGCAAAGCGTTCAATGCATTTTCTTGGTTCCGCTGTTGTTGTTGTTTTGAGTATATGTAGGCATTTTTTCCATTTTTTTGTATCTATCGATGGTAGAGCTAAGCTCCCGACTGTAAACTTTCAGCGATACTCTGGTTTCCGGGTTATGCCTCTGTGTTTGAGACTTCTTGGTTTATAAAAAATAGTTTCCTTTCTTTTCCATCTTTGTTTCATCTTTTTCTTGAGGATTCACAGTAGAACAACTTGTTACAATAAAGGATTTGTTGTGATGTTGTCGTGCCCTCTGGTATTTGTGTTTGAATATAAAAGTATTTTATGTTCGGATGCATTCTCCTTCAGTCTGTTGCAAACCGGATGTTTGTGATAGACCTTTGCACCCTTCTTGCATAAGTCTTCCACCTGCTCACCCTTTTACTACAACTCACTATTTGGATTTTATCAAGACCTCACTCTTTCATGCATGCCTGGTCTAGTTTCTGAGTTGACACGATGTTTTTCTGAGTTTTCCTCCATTTGATAACCCTTTAAACAAACCGTGACATAAAACTGATGGGTTTCAGGCTCCGCTCCTGCTAGCAGTCCAGGAGTGACTTCCGAACACCAACATTTCTGGCGCCGTTGCCGGGGATGAAGTTGAATATTTTCCCCAGGTTTGAATGACAAAGATCAACTGATTTCTGAAGGTGCATCAGTTATCATAACTTGAAGATTGCTACTATGCACCTGGCGAATCCACTGTGACGACTCCGCTGGGGAGAACCTGTTCTATCAATTGTGGCTTCGAGAGGTAGACACACGAGGTCTAATCCACATCTTCCTTTATCCACACCAGAAGAGGACTTGGAAGCGGTGCGCAGAAAGGGAAAGAGCTCTGCAAAAGAAGTTTCAGTCGTTGAAAAAGGTAATACGCCATCCCCTTCTGTGAAAACTCCATTTTCTGATTTTCAGCTTCCTGGTCGTGCTTCCTCTGAGGTTTCCCATTTTCTGAACTTCGGGAGTGTTCCTGCTGAGTTTTCTCCTCATGGTCTAGTATCAGAGGGAGAGATCCTTGTCACTCCCCCCTCAAGAGGTTTCACTACTCCTCCTTTGATTGCTACTGCACAGAGAAAAGAACCTGCACATTCGGGCCCTTTAGACTTTTCTCTGTTTTCCTTGTCATCTCCTGTGAGGACCTCTTTTCCTGCCTCACCTGTCCACACTCCATCTCCTCTGAGTTATCCTCCAATCAATGCCCCTATGGCTGGTGCTAATCCCCCTCAGAACAGAATGGATGCTATAGTCGCTGCTAGATATGCTCCTTTGGTCCTGCCTCATCCCATGAACCCTCTCCCTACCAGAGACTACTTGAAGTATATGCCCAAGTTCACTGGGGAAGGGGACATAACTACTGAAGAGCACTTGGCTACTTTTTACAGTTATGCAGAGAACCTAAATATTGAAAATGAATATGTCTGGATGAGATTCTTTGTCCAGAGTTTGGATGGTGAGGTTAGAAAGTGGTTCAGGGGGCTAGCCCCTGGATCTATTGCTGGTATTGAAGCCCTGGATAATGTTTTCCTGAGGCAATGGGGAGATATAAAATATTACATTATTACATGACTGAGTTTGGGTCCCTGAAAAATCAGGAAGGAGAGTCAGTCTCTGACTTTTCCAAAAGATTCAATAAGATGTATAATAAGATTCCTGCAGAAATAAAACCTTCAGAAGCATCTGCTCAAATTTCATATGCTAGTGCCTTTGACCCTGACTTCTGTCTCGTGTTAAGAGAAAGGAGAGCCACCTCTTTATCCCATATGCAAGATGCAGATATAGAGGTGGAATCTAACATATTGGTAGCTGACAGACTGAGAAGCAAGGCTGACACAGACGGAAGAAAGTGAAAGTCAGAAGCCTCGGTTCCTGGTTCCAACATCTTCGGCCCATCATCTCCCCATCCTCAAGCAGATGAGTTGACCCAGCTGTTGAACATTCTGAAAGAAGAGATGGAGAGATTAAATATGGAAAGAAAACAAATGAACAAAGGCCCTCAGAACACCAAGAACAGAGGAGGCTTCAGAAGGCCAAACAATTTTTCTCCTCCAACTATGCACAAAGAGAGGGAAAGAGACCGAGATGACCAAAGGATTCAGGCTCCTTTCCAGAACAATTTTGTAGCTGATGAAGAAGAAAGAGAAACAAATGAGCCTGAGCCTAAAATCCTCTCTGTAGAAGTCACTCCTCCTTTCCCCCACTTAACTAAGTCAACATATGAGGAATCCCTCATGAACAGTCAGCTAAATGAACTAAGCAAGGGAGACAAAGCCTGTGGTGGTCGGGGCAGATACAACCTGAGATCAGACAAAAGAACAACAGCACCTGATGTCCCCGAGTCATCCAATAGAGCAGAGAAGCACGCTGAAGAGACAACAGACAGCCACAGAGGTAAGAAGACTCAACTTCTCTCCCCTAATATTCAAAATCATGCTCCTAAGATTAGAGAAATTCCAAAGATTACATCTTCTTTCAATTTCAAGCACAAAATTCAGAAGATCAGAATCCCTGTGCCCCTCACTGCATTAATAAAACATGGGGAATTCAAAAAGCGCTTCTCCGACCTGTTGAAATCTGAAGCCTCTAGCCCTTCCACAGACTTCATAAGCCTCCAAGATGAAAGGCCTGCAGTGGTCCTAGGTCCCATGGTAGAAGACAGAGATGATTCATCCCCTCCCTTCTATACCTCCCTGAACATACATGACAAAGTGCTTCATAATTTCTTAATGGATTTGGGGGCCTCCCACAACCTCATGCCCAAAGCCGTCATGGAAGAGCTAGGATTAGAAGTCACCAGAGCCTATCACGACCTCTATTCCTTTGATTCCAGGAGGGTACAATGTTTGGGAGTCATCAAGGACCTGGTAGTGTCCCTGTTTTAGCTACCCATGAAAAGCATGATCATGGATATTGTGGTAGCTGATGTTCCCCCCAAGTTTGGCATGTTGTTGTCAAGGTCTTGGATTAAGAGACTTGGAGGGACACTGCAAATGGACCTCACGTACGCCACCATTCTAGTCTTTGGGGGGGAACACAGGAGATTGTATAGAGAAGCCTAGCTAGTATACATAGTCAGTGATGAAGCAAACCCCACTAATCATCCCATCTATGCCTTAGACACTGACTTAGGATCTAGCTTATTGCAGTTCACTGATGGACCTGAGACCCCTTTACAGATCAGAAAGCAGCTCAGTCTTAATCAGGGGATGCCTCCTCCCACCACCTCTGTTTGGAAGATGTTCTTTGATGGAGCCTCTTCCAATATAGGTGCAGGTGTCGGGGTGGTATTCAAATCTCCTTCTCAGGAAATCATATCACTGTCATACAAGCTGGAATTTGAAGTCACCAATAATGTGGCGTAGTATGAAGCTCTGGTCCTGGGATTAAGGGCTGCAAAAGAAATGGGAATCAAGGAAATGGCTGTGTTTGGGGATGCATAATTAATTGTCCAGCAGGTCAAAAACGTATATCAGACCAAGCACCCTCACCTAAAAAATTACAGGAACGCGGTATGGGACCTTGTCGACAATTTCTTCCTGGCTTTTAACATCTCCTTCATTCCAAGGGAAGAAAACGCTCCAGCTGATTTTCAGGCCTTCTCAGCTAGTTTGTTCGAAGCTCCTACGCTGCCCACTGACAAATCAGAGGTGGAAATAAGATACAGGCCCTCTGTACCGAACAATGTCAAACATTGGAAGGTATTTGAAGACGATCAGGAAATTGAGAAATTCCTCCAATCCATCGACGATTTCTCTTCATCGCACATAGATGAGGACCCTGACGAGGGACCTGACCGCCACCCTGGGGAGTTGTTGAGTAAAGTTGTTGACCATGAGATTATTCAACTGCCGAGCAATCATATACCAAGAGGACTGATCCCATTAGAAAGATTGTTCGATGGGAACGATGTGGCGATGAAGGGCAATATTTCAAGTGATGATGCTGATATGACTGAGTGCAACATAGGCACACCAGAGGAGCCCAAATTGGTCAAGCTGTCAAAGAGCCTGGCCGAGGAACAAAGGATCAGATATACTAAGTTGCTGAGGGAGTTTGCTGACGTGTTTGCATGGACCTATGAAGACCTCAAGACATACGACACACCATTCATTGAACAAAAGATCCCACTAAAGGCGGAGGCTAGACCTTTCAGGCAGAAGCTGAGATAGATAAATCCTATGCTGCTTCCTGTCATGGAGAGGGAGGTGAAAAAGCTGTTGGATGCCCAAATCATAGTCCCCTTGAGATACTCTAGCTGGGTAGCCAATTTGGTCTTAGTAAGGAAGAAGAGTGGAGAAATCAGACTTTGTGTCGATTTCAGAAACCTGAACAGGAGTTCAAGGAAGGACAATTACCCCCTGCCCAACATGGAACATATATTGCAGAGGGTCACTGGTGCATCTAGGATATCTATGATTGACGGATTTTCTGGCTATAATCAGATATTAGTCATGCCCGAGGATAGAGAAAAGACAGCCTTCACCACTCCTTGGGGCACATTCATGTATGCCAAGATGCCATTCGGGCTGATGAACGCGGGAGCAACGTTTCAGTGAGCCATGGACATAGCCTTCATCGGGGAGAAGGATAAGTTTGTGGTGATTTACCTAGACGATATAACAGTCTTCTCCAAGACTAATACAGAGCACCACTGCCACTTGAAAAGGGTTTTCCTGAAGTGCCACAGGTTTGGCCTTTCCCTGAATCCCAAGAAATCATTGTTTGCTATGCAAGAGGGGAGGCTGTTAGGCCATATAGTCTCAGCAGAGGGAGTAAGAATTGATCTTGACAGGGTAGAAGCAATTCAGGCCCTGTCACTTCCCAGATCTAAAAAGGACGTCCAAGCATTTTTGGGAAGGATTAATTTCCTGAGGAGGTTTGTCTCAAACTTTGCTGAATTGGTGAAACATATCACATCAATGCTCAGGAAGGGCCATGAAATAAAATGGACTCATGAACCCAGGAAGTCTTTTGACCAAATAAAGAAAGCATTAATTGAGGCTCCTGTGCTGATCAGTCCAGATTATTCTAAAGATTTTATGGTATTTTCTTTTTCTTCCTTTGACACAGTAGCAGCAGTTCTGTTGCAGAAAAATGATCAAGGGCAAGAACAGCCTATTGCCTTCTTTAGCAAGGCGCTGAGAGACGCAGAGCTCCGGTACGAGATCATGGAAAAGTAGGCTTATGCCTTGGTGAAAGCTCTCAAAGCTTTCAGGGTCTATGTCTTACACTAAAAGATCATTGCATATGTTCATTCAACCTCTGTGAAGGACATTCTTATACAACCTGACATAGATGGAAGAAGGAGTAAATGGATCGCCAGGATCCTAGAATTTGACCTGGAAATTAGGCCCACTAAGCTAATAAAGGGGCAGGGTTTGGCCAAGCTCCTGACCGAATCCAATTATAAAGAATTAGAAATCAATTTGATCAATGAGCAAGCCGAGACATCCGACAGGGGTTCCCAAAGCAATGTGCCACTATCAACATGCCCCTGGTACAGAGATATCTTGTATTTCCTGCAGGAGTTGAGACCACCTAATGGAATGGAAAAGGGTAAAGCCAGAGCTTTAAAGCTCAAAGCTGTCAGATATTGTCTTATTGGCCAAGCGCTATATTGGAAGGACCCCCAGGGGGTATTACTAATGTGTCTGGACCCACAGTAGGCCCAGAAAGTTATAAATGATTTCCATAGTGGTCTCTGTGGAGGCCATTATTTTTGGAAGACCACAACTCACAAGATCCTCCGAGCTGGGTACTACCAGCCCACCTTATTTCCTGATTTCTATAGGGAAATTAGAGCTTGCATCAAATGTCAGAAATTCTCAGGGAAGCAGTAGCTCAAATCCCTGCCATTGAAGCCTATGGTGGTCTCAGCGCCCTTTCAGCAGTGGGGATTGGAATTCATCGGGGAAATTCATCCCCCCTCAAGTGGTCAACACCGATGGATTTTGACAGCAACTGACTACTTCACTAAATGGATAGAAGGTGTCCCTACTAGAAGCACTTCTCACAAAGTCATCATCATCTTCCTGGAAGACATCATAGCTAGGTTCGGCTGCCCTAGCAAAATGGTCACTGACAATGCTTTCCCATTTCGGTCTGAGCCTCTGATCAAATTTTGTGACCAATTTGGGGTTTCACTGATTCACTCCACTCCCTACTATCCTCAGGGAAACAGATTGGCAGAGTCCTCTAATAAAAGCTTAATCAAGCTTATCAAAAATCTATTAGAGGATAATAAACGGGCCTGGGACTCAAAGCTCAAATTCGCACTTTGGGCCGATCGAGTGACAACAAAGAAATCCCTGGGTCTCTCACCATTCCAGCTTGTTTATGGGATTGAGGCCGTCTTCCCCACTCAGCTTGCCTTGCCTGTGGAAAATCTCCTCCAAGACTATGAGGGGGAACCTAACCATGTGCTTAGAAGAATTCATCAGATGGTGGAGGTGCAGCAGATCAGAGAACAGGTCCTGGACAGAGCTTACAACCGTCAGCAGAAGATCAAATAGGCTTTTGATAGGAAAAGAAAGAAGAAAGAGTTTGAGCAGGGCGACCTGGTGCTCAAGTGGGATGCACCCAGACAGGAAAAGGGCAAACACAGTAAATTTGATGCCCTCTGGTTTGGGCCTTTCAAGATCCTTGAATCATTTTCTAACAACACTTACAGGTTGCAGGATCTGGAAGGCAATGGAGTGTTTAGTGGCCCAGTTAATGGGCATTTCTTAAAGAAGTGTTTTCTGTGAGCCACAGTCGGCTCGTTTCATTTTTGTTTTGTAAATATTGTTTTGTTTTTGTTTTGTTTTCCGGACTAATAAATGACTCCATAGCCCAACAACAAAGGCACTAAGTCTGCAAAAGAGTTCTTAGAGCATCACATGGATGACTCTATCCCCCATGGAGCCAAATGTTAGCGATATTTCTTGCTAAGGGGATTAGATATCAAAAGAATGGGTTACAACCCACCTGTCCTAAGTTGTGG
The DNA here is from genome assembly GCA_900067695.1 of Picea abies. NCBI lineage: Eukaryota > Viridiplantae > Streptophyta > Pinopsida > Pinales > Pinaceae > Picea > Picea abies. The sequence goes on from CBVK0100005899.1 coordinate 7,572, forward strand.
TGTGAATGCGCCCGTGATTAAATGAGAATCAAGTTTGAGCGGCCAGGAATCGCGCGCCCAGATCAACGACGCGCGTTGGATTCCGGGCCCCCCTGGCCTTTCTACCTTTAAGCGGAGGGGGGGGGTACAGAATCGTGGGCGCAACTCTCCGACGGTTCAGATTAGCACGCCCGGATCAACGAAAATGAAGAGCATTCCGGACCCCCCCGCCTTTCTACCTTTAAACGGAGGGGGGGGTCCGGAATCCCATGTGCAGCTTTCCGACGGCCACGATCGTAGCGCCCAGATCAATGGCGCTCGTGCAGCCCCACCCCTCTCAGTCGCCCTGTGCTTAACCAGTGTTGGCCCTCCTCCTGTCATTTCATTCTTCCTTCCGCCTTTCCCCTACTGCCGTGTGTCATCCATTCACCTCTTCTCCTTGGTCTGCGTGGATCTCCCTTCTTCCCACCATCCGCTCATTACCTGCCACGCGTCCCGTTCCTTTCCACATCAGTCTCTCACCCGAAGGCGAGCCCGTCACCTCCCGTCTTCCTCCTCCACCTGATGCCTTCTACCATGGATCGTCCTCTGTCATCCTTCTCTCATTCCATCGCCCCTTCCACGCCCTATAACCTGGCACCGTCATCCCTGTCGTGCACTCATCCTCCGCGCTGGCCCCCAGGCCCATCCCTTAAGCTATTCGGTTATTCCAGGTGGCAGCGCGAGAAGTCTTCCATCCCGAAATGCTGAGTTGGCTGGGCCATTCTCAATCCCAAGAAGCAGTTATTGATGCAGTTGGTGGTGGTTAGATATCTCCTCTGCATTAATGGGAAAGCATGGCCATGAATTTAAGGCACGTCGATTCACCATTGGAACTGTCAAACAATTAAGATTGCGTCCGACATAAGTTGCACGATCTTTCAGATGTTGACTGTCAGAAGCCATGCAGACGCAAAGTGTTCAATGCATTTTCTTGGTTCCGCTGCTGTTGTTGTTTTGAGTATATGTAGGCATTTTTGCCATTTTTTTGTATCTATCGATGGTAGAGCTAAGCTCCCGACTGTAAAGTTTCAGTGATACTCTGGTTTCCGGGTTATGCCTCTGTGTTTGAGGCTTCTTGGTTTATATAACAAACAATTTCCTTTCTTTTCCATCTTTGTTTCATCTTTTGCTTGAGGATTCACAGTAGAACAACTTGTTACAATAAAGGATTTGTTGTGACATTGTCGTGCCCTCTGGTATTTGTGTTTGAATATAAAAGGATTTTATGTTCGGATGCATTCTCCTTCAGTCTGTTGCAAACCGGATGTTTGTGATAGACCTTTGCACCCTTCTTGTGTAAGTCTTCCACCTGCTCACCCTTTTACTACAACTCATTGTTTGGAGTTTATCAAGACCTCACTCTTTCATGCATGCCTGGTCTGGTTTCTAAGTTGACACGATGCTGTTCTGAGTTTTCCTCCATTTGATCACCCTTTAAACAAACCGTGACATAAAACTGATGGGCTTTGGGCTCCGCTCCTGCTAGCAATCCAGGAGTGACTTCCAAATGCCAACATACTGATGAAGTTATTTGGGGGTACATTGTAGGAAAAATATGCGTCGGCACCTTCTCCTGTTCCATAAAGATCTCGCACCAAGCGTGGTGGACTCCGAACAATGTCCGCAATCCAAAAAGGGTCATTGGCTAAAGGGTTCTGAGGAGACCCAGGCGCAATATCCGGATTGACAAAAAATTTTCCGATAGAATTTAAGTGGAGGATCTGTCATTCGTATCCCTCTGGAATGTGGTATGCTTTCGGAGATTCAGAGACAATTCGAAAATTCTCCAAAGGGATGGGAACTTCTTCCTGGGAAATTGTAGTTTTTTGAACCTCGTTCTGTTGAGGAGATTCCTCCATAGAATGAGGGGGTAAAGGGGTGTTTCCTTCCATATTTTCTGGAAGAAGTCCCTATAGCCTCCGCAAATGGCGTGGAGGGTTGATGTTGGCGGAAAAGAGTCGGCGAAAGAAATCTATGGCCAACTAGCGAAAAGAAACAGCACACGCTAAAAAATCTAAGAATCACAATCAAGAAAACAAGACCTTCTTTTGATGATCGTACTAGTTGGTGATGAAATCCAACATCGTGTGATCAAGTCCATAAGGGGTGGGGGTAGGGTGGAACAGTTACAATGGTGACCTGCTTAACAGACTTACGCCTTGGTGCAAGTTTCCATGCAGTAATTGTGGATTTACCTTCCAAGGAGCCCGAGTGAGTTTGACCAATGTATTTTCCAGGTATAGTGAGACTTCCCGTCACCATCACCTTGTGTAAGACCCTAAATATTATGGATACTAACGTTACCAATTCACAGTCAGCCCCTGGGATGGAACAGTTGACAGTCCGGTCAGAACGTACAGGCAGGGTATCAAGCCCAAAATCAACTAGAAGGCTTCCATGCAGTAATTGTGGATTTACCTCAAAGTGACCCCCATAATACGATCTGACCACCACAATTAGTTAAACCATGGAGGGTTAGTCCCCGTAGCTTACCCGAATGCGACCTTGTGCGTAACCCCTGTGTGAGAAGGGGATCCCAGGCAGACTTATACGACAACTGGATTTGACTCTCCCTAAATCAGGATGCTACTGTTTGTTTTGAAAACTTTTGAGAGTTATGCTCACAGCCTAATCCAAAGTACTACACCTATTCTACTATTGGTGGAGGATCCTAGCAAAGAAAAAATTCTAGATAAGTTTTAATTAGCGTTGATTTTTATGGCTGTTCTTTACGCAAAAGGGGTGTATGGAAGTGAAACAAATGGAATTATGACTCAGACCCAAAGAATGCATCAAACATGATAAGCAGTCATTTCCTTTCGATGAACGTCTATCTAAGGGAGAGAGAGAGTTCTTTTCACTAACAAGCACAACTACAGAGTGTCCTCAAACGATTATTTTTCTCAATCAAATCCTGATGTAATGCAAAAAAATTTAAAATTCCTTATAATATGCACAATCAATCATGGAGATGCTTTTTCATTGTTCGTATATGAGTTAAAGATCAATTCAACACAGTGTTTGTCTTGCTAATTGTCTTTATATGAATGAAAATCAAACTAGCACAAGCGAAAGTCATACAGACAATGCACCCTCTTGTTGCAATCAAAATGAAAAGCGAAAGAAAAGAAACAATCAAAGAGAAAACAAAATTCACACCCAAAAAGCAAAAGTTGAAGAACAATGACCTTGACTCAAATCAAGATAAAGAGATCTGTAGGCCTTTGATGACCTTCATCAAGGTTTTTTACTCAGCTAATGAGGAGAGAAGAACAATGCATGGGTTTCGAATTTCACTCAACAGGGAAAAACTCAATGAAAATGGTGAAGAAGGATACAATATCCAACTAATGATATGTTTCTCCTTCAAAAAGGACAGATGTCAAGGCTGAAAGAGAAGAAAAATTGACTCACCAGATCACTCAGCAAAAGAGACACAGAGGCAAACCCTGAAAAAAGGTAGTTTTGGAGGGTTATTGGGCCAAAAAGAGGCTGGTGCTCTATTGCCAAGGGCAAGGAGTGCTATAGCTCTCTGTGAAAAGCTATTAGGAGCACTGGCACTCTGTTAACACTAGTACAGGGGCGCCAGGGTCTAAAACTCCAAAAATTGTCAGAAAATTCCAAAAATTGGGATTCAAACTTGACAAGTATGCTGAGTGTGATAAGGTAAGGAGCCAATTATCTCATGAAACCAATCAAAAGAGTAGTGAACTAGGTCTGAAACAATCAAGTCACATAACTAGGTCAACGAGGAGGAATCAAAACAAGAGGTTTCGATTCGAGGCTATCTCCCCAGTGGAGTTGCCAGTTTCTGTTGAAGGAAAATCTCCCCGTGGACAGGTAGATTACCTCTAAGGCTTGACCTTAACCTTAGACAGAAAAATGATTAACGTGGACACTGACTTCCTTTCAAATCTATCTAAACTAATACATGAGAAGGGAGGATAATAGAAGTACCTCTTAATCGACGTTTGTCCCTGTACGCTCCGAGTCAGGCTCCAATCCTTTGCTCCTCGCTGAGTTCTGCAGACAAACAAGATATGACCACTTCCTACTCTATTGATATTAGCTTGAAAATAGATCTACCAATTAATGATAATTTCATGTAACATCAGACACAAACTAGAAAGAAACAGGCCAAGCATGTCATATTAATGAGAATAACAACAGCAGTACTTACAATCGTGGATGCGAATGCGACAGCTTCATCAAGTCCCCTTCGTCTAACCCTTGCTTGAAAGATCCATGACCTGGTTGACAACAGCTTCACTGATCACTTCTCCTTTGGCTGACTGTGTGTTTCCTATGAGATCATAGGTTTCATGCTAGCAATTCTTCCCCCTTTCCACCATCATAGAGCTTGTTTATATAGGTTGAGAGGAGCTTAACCTCTAGAGTTATGTTTAGAACAAGTTGGGAACCTCCTCCTTAGATCAGGGATCTCTTGATGAAACCAATAATTCGAGTACAACTGCCTCCTAATCTCGAAAGATATTTTCCTTATTCTCCTCACCGGGCTAACAACTGACCCAGATTAGGGAGCGCTCCTTCAAAAGGGGTATCAGAGTGCTAGAACGCTCCCAGAGAGGCTTAAGGGGAGCGCCAATGCTTCAAAAGTGGGAAGCTCTCCTGTAGAGGGGTAAGGAAGCATTATAATGCTCCCCGAGGCCTTATAGGGGAGCGCCAACACTCCTAAGGCTGTTTCAGGGGAGCGTTCACCCTCAAAACTCTTGATCAAAAGCCCTTTTAAGGTGTTAAGAGTTGTTTGACTCCAGTGAACTGATTCTCCTTCTTCAAACCAAGTACACAAGATGTTTTAAGTGCCTCCTTAGTGTCGTCATCATGGTAGTATGATTCAACAACATTTGCAACACTTGTAACCAACTTGCGACACTTGCGAAAGTGGTAAGGAAGTTGCGACACTTACAAAAATGGAGAGGAATGTGCGACACTTATCCAGTTGAGTAATTTTGATGTGTAATAGTCTCTGGATCAGAGGAGAGGCCCTAAAGTCCTTTCCAACCATTATGAAACATAGAACCTTTATGAAAAGGGAGGGGATCAAGGACTCTCTATCCCCCATCCATCGACAGGTTATCCGTTTAGGCATCATATAATTTAGAGAACTCAAAGAAGAAGCTCTTGCTACTTCTAAGGTTACATGGGATGCATCCTACAATGAAGTTAAAAGTAGGGAACCCTTTAGGTTCAGGAATTTCTTTACAGCTACCTACAGAGTGGAAAGGTATTATAGATTTCTCTAGGAGGAAGGACCTACTTGGATTGGGTGCAGGTTAAATCCCCCTATCATTTGGTTTCCTCTAGAAAGTTACCAGAAGGATTATAAAATTAACTAGAAAAGGGAGGATGCTGCCTTTGAAGAGCTCAAAAGAAGTAATGGATTCAAGAGACTTGGTGAACCAACTTTCTCTCCTTACAACATCATTGATTTACACGTAAGATCTCAACTTGCATGAGGACATGCAAAAAGGTAAGCTAGGGGGTATGTTGGGTTATGAAAAAGGTACAAATATCCTCCTTATTCCGACAGTTCATGATACAATTTTGATTGAATTTTCTGTTAATTAGGAATAAATAGGATAGAAAATGATTAATATGTCTACTAGTGATATTATTGAAGTTATGTTGAATAGATTATAAAATATGATTGGAATTGTTTGATTATGTTACAGGATTGGATAAATTTTTTCAAAACTGAAATAGAAAAGGAAATATTGAAGATGCATGAGCTATTGGAGGTTAAGGACTTTTGGCGCAATGCATTTTTTAAAGATGATTTGATTTTCTATATTGTAACTTTATAATAGCAAAGCAGAAGAGTCCACAGGTTATTGGAGATAAATTTCTGTAGGGAAAAAAGTGATCTGGAACAAAGAATAAGGACGACAGGTATTAACGAAAAAAATTACACTAAGATAATGGCATAATTACAAAAAAACACCGCAAACTCAGATAAACTAGATCTAAGTATCGACAAGAAGGGACTATTACGGTTTAAAAACAGACTTTACATACCAGATTCAACAGAGTTAAAATTAATAGTCTTGGACAAAGTGCATAAGAAACCATATTTTGGCCATCCAAGATACCAGAAAATGACAACAACACTTAGAAGACTATTTTACTGTCCTAGTATCAAAGGCGAAACAACATAATACTTGGCTAGGTGCCAATATTGTCAGTAGTTTAAGGCCGAGCACCAACATCTAGCCGACCTATTACAGCCATTACCAGTACTAGAATGGAAATGGGAGACCATATCGTTGGACTTTATAACAGTTTTGCCTAAAACTCAGAAAGAAAATGATTCTATCATGGTTGTAATCAATAAACTCAGTAAGTCTACACACTTTATTCCTGTAAAGCCTACTTTTAAAGATATAAACAATGCTGGAATATTTATGAAAGAAATTTTTAGACTGCATGGAATTCCTAAAATGGTGATTTCAGATAGAGACGTAAAATTCACATCCTCTTTTTGGAAGGAATTGTTTGTAGGGATAAATAATAATATGCATTTCAATACGAGTTATCACCCACAAACAGATGGATAGACCAAAAGGACAAACCAAATCATAGAGGATATGCTCCGCATGTACATAAGAACAAAACCAAACAAGTGGGAAGACTATCTACACTTGGTAGAAATTGCATAAAACAATGGATACCAAACTTCAACTAAGTTAATCCCTTTCGAGGTACTGTATGACAGAAAGTGTACGACTCCAATTAGCTAGGACAACCTAGTGGATAGACTCATGGTTGGACTAGAGATGCTCCAAGAAATTGAGAACATGGTAAGGAAGGTACAACAAAACTTAAAAGAAGCACATGACAGACAGAAGAGTTATGTAGATCAAAAAAGAAGACACTTGGAATTTCAAGTGGGAGACCATGTTTATTTGAAGGTCAAAGCCTAAAAAAGTTCGTTGAAGTTAGGGAACTGTGCCAAGATGGAACCCAGGTTTTGTTGGCCCTTCGAGATACTAGCTCAAATTGGACCCGTAGCATACAAACTTGCACTTCCAGATAATCTAAGAATTCAAGATGTATTTCATGTTTCTTTGTTGAAAAAGTATGTTCACGACCCTACTCATATGATTGATTGGAATTTGGTGCAGGTGGAACCGGAAGGCAATTTTCAGGTGGAACCCCTGCGTATTCTAGACCAGATATAAATAACACTTCGGAACAGAGTCGTCGCTCGGGTAAAGGTGCAATGGAAGCACTTTAGTCCTGAGGAGGCCACTTGGGAGTTGGAGGGAGATTTTCGGAAATCACATACAATCTGGTTCCAAGAAAGGAACGAACATTGAGTATAGTGTTTTATTGAACGGGGAAAGGATGTGACATCCCCAAAAATAAAGTAATTTTGAAATTTAAAATTTGTTGGAAAACTATTCTGTTTTTAGTAAATTCGAATTTGGAATTTTTTTTCCATTTATGGTAATTCTGAATTTTGAATTTGATAATTGTAATAAATTATTATGACTGTTGGACATAGATCTGATTTGACCCAACTAACTATTTGACTATGACACTTGTGTTTGCACTCTTTTCGTC
>CBVK0100005900.1:0-15175 GCA_900067695.1 Picea abies
CAAAGGTCACTGCCCTGGCTTGGTGACCAGATAGTGGCAATGTCATACTGTTGAATACCTATGAACATAATGGGCCGACTCGTGATGAGACCTCCCATCCTCTTGGTTAGGTCTTGTTTCTTTTTTATTATTTTTCTTAGGGTCCCTTTAGTTTCTTATCGAGAGGCTTTTTATTGCCTTCTCGGGGATCCCCTGGGCGAAGCATCTCAAGGTTTTATTTCCTATGGCTTTTATCTTTTACCAGCTGCTTTTACTCGCTGGGCCTTTAGCCCCTTCTTCCCACAAGACAAAGTGTAACCCTAAAAGGTCATCCTAATGGCCGGACTAGGGGAATGGGATAGATGAGTGGGGTATAAGATGTAAAATGACAAAAATGGTGGGAGTGGACGATGGATCTGCAAATCCCCTTTGGTGGCTAACCAAAACCCACGAATACCAACTTGCTAAGTTACCCCATCAATCACCCCAACAATGGTCAAGTGGATTAGTGTAAGATCCAAACAGTCATCAGAAATGAAAGGAACCTAATGCATATATAAGAGGGTCATAATGATCAAATATGACACATACCATGATACCTCGGACCAATTACCTCATGGAGCAAGAGTCCTCTCCGATGCAAGGCCAGGCCGGTGGTGATGGAAGCTGCTGCTGCTGACAGGACAAATCTAGCGAAGAAGAAGAAAGATGGGCCCTCCAAGGCCACGCTCAGGTCAATCCTGCTCTCGATACTCCATGTCTAGGACCTGTGGGCCTCGAGACATGATCTCCTAGTTATCCCTAGATATCGGGGATAACAGGCCTTATTACATGATACTATCAGCTTGAGTGAGCTATGGCATAGGAGACTTGCTCATTTACATTAAAGATCCCTTCCCGCTCTGGGGAAGATGGTGACAGGCCTTCTAGAGATACATATCGAGCATGATGGCATTTGCAGAGGTTGTTCTCTTGGCAAGAATGTCAAGGGGTCCTTTTCGAGTAGTGACAGTTTATCCAAGGGGATCTTGGACTTGATACATACAGATGTTTGTGGACCCATGATTGTTGCTTCCTTGAGCGGATATTTGTACTATGTGCTCTTCATCGATGATCACTCTTGGAAGATGTGGATTTACTTCTTGAAGACCAAGGATGAAAGATCAAGGTGCTGAGATCAAATAATGGAGAGTACACCTCCAGGGATTTCAATGATTTCTGTATTGAGGGAGGGATCAAGAGGGAGTACAACGTTCCTTATAACCCTCATCATAATGGGGTTGTAGAGAGGAAGAACAGATCCATTGTTGAGGAAACCAAAGCAATGATACATGATCATAATATACCTATGATTTTGTGGGCAGAGGCATCCATGACAACTGTGTATGTTCAGAATAGGAGTCCTCATAAGATTATGAAGAACATGACTCCCGTAGAAGCTTTCACCGGAGTGAAACTTGAGGTTGGACACTTTAGGATATTTGGGTGTCCAGTATATTTTCATGTGCCCAAGGAAAAGAGGACCAAGCTAGACCCTTTAGGCAGAAATGGTACATTTGTGGGGTACAGTGAATCTTCGAAGGCATACTGGATCTACATCCCTGGTCAAAGACAAATCGAGGTTAACAAAGATGTCACCTTTGAGGAGGAGACAACCTTCCGAAGATCTAGAGAATCTCATATGGAGATTGACAGCGAGAAGAGAGAAGAGACAGTACCTTCTCCCCCTTCAACAGTTCAGAGGGAGACAGTTACTGATCCAGTTGATCCTGTAGCTCCAGTTGATGTTCCTAGAGACATTGTAGTAGGCTCGAAGAGGTCTGCATGGGCTCGATAGACTTTGTAGGAGGCATAGGGACATGCAACTCCTCGTGGTACATTCCGAGAGAGCAAGAGACCACAGAGATTTTCGAGCTATGTTTCAGCTATGAGCTACATCATTGATACTGAGCCTTCTTGTCATGGAGAAGCAGCAGGTCAACGGGTTTGGTAAGATGTGATGACCGAAGAGTATCAGTCCATCATGAAGAATGATGTGTGGGATATTGTTCCAAGACCAAAAGGGAAGCCTGTAGTGACTTCCAAGTGGATCTATAAGATCAAACATGCATCCATACAATTATTGCCGTTGCCGCATCCATGGGTTGGAGACTACATTAGATGGGTATGAAGACAACCTTTCTCAATGGAGAAATTGAGGAAAAAGTCTACATCGAGCAGCTAAACGGATTCGTAATGCATGAGAATGAGTCTCATGTGTGTAGGTTGAAGAAAGCCTTGTATGGACTAAAGCAGGCACCTCGTGCATGGTATGAGAAGATTGATGGATACTTGATGAGTTTGGGCTTCAGCAAGAGTGTTGCTGATCCCAACCTATGCTACAACATTGTTGGTGACGAGTGCCTGATTTTGGTCCTATATGTTTATGACTTATTCCTCACTGGTTTAGAAAGACTTATTGTTGAATGCAAGCGTGCATTGGCTTCTGAATTCGAGATGAAGGACCTTGGTATGATGCACTACTTCTTGGGTCTAGAAGTGTGGTAGAGGATTGATGGGATTCTCCTAATTCAGGGGAAATACATAGTGGAGATATTGAAGAAATTTGGGATGACAGACTGCAAGCCCATGGCTACACCGATGGTGATGAATCTGAAGAAACTGAGCAAGACTTCTTCCGATTTAGGTGAGATTGATTCACATCTTTACAGACAACTGATTGGATCATTGTGTTGAATTTTCAATAAGCTAGGTTAAGCATGAAGTTCACTCCATTTTAGCATTTAACTTAACCATAGACAATAATGTTGCAACAACCAAGATCACAAGAAGAAACACCATGCACACGAACACAAGAAGTATCCTGGGAAACCCTTCTCAACAAGGGAAGAAAACCCAACCTTTGCTATATTCTTCAAGAGAAAGACCTTCATCACCAAGAAAGACCTAGCACACAAGAGGGTGCTCAAACCCTAGAAGACTAGCACCCAAGAGAGGTGCGCACCTTTTCCCAAGTAGATGTACTTGCTGAAATTTCCAAACTCACATGAAAGATATGATTCCACAATGGGGAATCTTCCTTTACTTGTATTAGACTTGTCCTATCAACAAAAGTGTTTATTGGCTCAACAGGGCCGACCTCTCTAAGTCACATTATAATAATAATAATTATTATTATAATTAATATTAACCGGATTAACTATCTTTTACATTTATTATTCATTACATTAAGGTGGGGCCGACCTGTACCCTTTACATAACAATTAGGGTTACAAGCAAGTTTGACTCTTGAACAATATATAGCAAAGGATCTGATACACCCACTAATGCTCATCCACTAGCGGCACATCCATAGGAATGCCATATCTCTGGTTCACTGCATTACACAGAAGAACCAGATCTTCATACGTTCACCTGTGCTCGTCCATAGGAACGTCCACTCTACAGATCTTCTTTCCCACTGCCTCACACAAGAGAATCATCCGGAGTCTTCTCGTCAACTCTCCTGCTCAGAGGAGGCTAATACATCATCTTCATTTCTGTTCACATGACGATGCACCCTGCACTTTGGGATTTCACACGTTCACCTTGTGCTCAGCCACATGCACGTCTAACTCAACAGATCGCCTTTCCCACTAGATAATCATCTGGAGTTCTTCTCAACTCTTTGAATGGAGGAGGTCATCTCTACGTTCCTAGCTCTGTCTCAGGCAAGAACCACGTACTCTTCTTAGGGGCTTTCTCCCAGGTTTGTAAGCTGAGAGAAAGACTCACATAACTGCAATGATCCACATCTCACAGGTTTGTAAGTTGGAGAATGTCTCACATAGTTGCATTCATCAACACATTGATGTATCTGGTTAACACCAAACCTGATATATGCTATGCAGTGAGTGTACTTAGTTAGTTTATGAGTCAGTCGAGACAGACACACTGGATAGCAGCGAAGCATGTGTTGAGATATTTATGAGGCACAGTTGGTTATGGACTGAGATATGCCTCTCGTGTAGACATGAGATTGCAGGGATATGCTGATGCAGATTGGGTAGGGAGCACAGTGGACCAGAAGAGCACCTCCGGTTGTTGTTTTACTTTGGGATCTGCCATGGTTTCCTGGTGCAGCAGGAAACATACTTTTGTGGCCTTGAGTACCGCAGAAGTAGAGTACATTTCATTATGTGTGGGAGTTTGCGAAGCATTGTGGCTTCGCAAGCTCCTTGCAAACTTATTTGGACATGAGATGGATTCCACTGTTATCCATTGCGATAACCAGAGCTGTGTGAAGCTCTCAGAGAATCCTGTGTTTCACGATAAATCAAAACACATTGAGATCAAATACCATTACATTAGAGATATGGTGCAGAGGAAATCAGTACATGTGCAATACCTTTCTACACATGAGCAGGTTGCAGATGTCTTCACCAAACTGCTTGCCAGGACGAAGTTCGAGTACTGCCGTGAGAGACTTGGCCTGGTGGCGAATGCCTCCCTAGCTGAGAGGGAGTGTTGATGATTGCAGCGCCATGAGACATTCTCTAGATCGTACTCCTCTGGACTGAGTTGAGATGATCTGTGAGAACGACTATGTAATAGGTGAGTCATACTCCTCTGGATTGAGTTGAGATGACGTGTGTTGGTCTCTTGTCGTGCTCCTTTGGACTGAGTTGAGATGACTTGAGATGGTTTTTTGTCGTACTCCTATGGACTTAGTTGAGTTGACTTGAGATAGCTCTCTAGTTCGTACTCCTATGGATTTAGTTGAGTTGATCTGTTGAGGGTGACGTCCCTTGTGGTTGAGCACATGTGGACTTGTCCCTAGTGGCAGAGCACTAGAGTATGTTTGGGAGATCCCTTGCTATATTGTCTAAGAGTAAGATTATTGTGAAACCCTAATTTGTACTGTGAAGGGTACAAGTCGGCCCTACTGTGTAAAGATAATTAATATTGTGTAAAAGATTAATTATATTATTGAGTTGTACAAGTCAGCCCTATTGTGCCAATAGATACATCTATTTGATGAGCTGGGTCATGTATTTATAAGAGAGATACACCCCCATTGTGGATCATATCTCATTCTCTCATAACACATTGTGGAGATCTGGAATTTAGTGCGCACTTATTCTTATGCGGTAGCTTTCTTGGTTATAGAGCACCCTCTTGTGTGTGCTAGGGTTTATGGTGTGAGGGTGATCTTCTCTTGACTCTATAGCAAAGGATTGTTGGGTTTTTCCCTTGTTTGAGAAGGGTTTGCCCAGGATAACTTCTTGTGTCTTGTGCATGGTTATTCTTCTTGTGGGCTTGGTTTACTGTAGCGATTGTGATGCTGCATTGTTTATGGTTCAAGTTCATGCTAAATTGAAAAGAAACTACATGTGCTTGAGCTATCATTAAAAAATTTAACAAAATGGATGTCCCAGGAGCAGCCCTATCCCAAAGGGTGACCCACTTACTAGGTTGCAATGTGAACCACCAAAGTGAAATAGGGCAAAGAGCATAATGTCGAAGCAAACGTCGCATAATCAAAAGTAGTAATAGATGCAACAAACTCAAATGCCTCAAGTATTGAAATGACACTCACCATAATACTTGACTTGTACCTCATGGAGCAAGACCCAATGTCTTTCGGAGGCTAGCTGATGTGGTGGATACCGTCGTGATGAACCTAGATATGTGGTGGTGAGGTGGGTCCCTGTCTGTGCAAGTGGACACTACTGGTCAAGTTGTCTCTTGGTACTCCATGTTTGCAACCTTAGGGCCTCGAGACATCATCTCCTCAGTTATCTCTAGGAGTTGGCGATAACATGTCCTCCGTGTTCTGTTTCAGGGGTCGTTGTGTCATTTGTTAGACCTTCCTATTGATCCTATAGGGCCCAAAGAAACATGGTTGGAGCTTCTCTGCTCCTCTCCTTTTTATAGAAGCCTGCCTGTATGGTTGGAGCCTTAGGTAAACTAAGTCACCAACCTCAAAAGTGCGCTCAACCCTGTGTTTATCCGCTTGGATCCTTTGCTGGTTTTGTGCCCTCTGTAAATGATCCTTCAGCTCCCTGAGGATATCTTGAGTCTGTTGTACCCAGTGCTGTACCATCGGAGCCCTGCTGTCACCAAAAGAAATCTCCACGAAAGAGAGTGGATCATAGCTGTATAATGCCCTGAATGGGGTCATGCCTATGGACATGTGATGGGTGGTGTTGTAGCAGTATTCCCCCAAATGTAGCCATCTGACCCACGCCTTCTACTGCCCTGCCACATAATTCCTGAGATAGCCTTCCACCCATTTGTTGACTATTTCGGTCTGTCCGTCCGTCTGAGGATGATAGCTAGTACTGGGAGTCAAGGTTGTACCAACTAGCCTGAATAACTCCTGCCAGAATGTACTCATGAATCTGCTATCCTTGTCACGGACAATGGTTTTGGGTAGGCCGTGTAGTCTGAAGATCTCCCTGAAGAATAATTCGGTCACCTGTGTTGCACTAAAGTCTGTAGCAATGGAGAAGTGTGCAAACTTCATCAACTTGTCCACCACTATGAAAATGCAGTCTTTCGCCTGCGTCTTTGGCAACCCTGTGATGAAATCCATGGATATGCTTTCCCACTTGTGCTCTGGGATGGGTAGGGGTTGTAGTAGTCCTGCCGGGTGAGTGTGCTCATCCTTATTCTCCTGGCAAGTAGTACACTCCTTGATGTGACTCATCACATCCTCCTTGAGTCCCTTCCATGAGAACCTCTTCCTCACCTGCCTGTATGTCTTGCCAATCCCTTGGTGACCTGCCATTTGTGAGTCATGACATGCCTGCAACCCTTTGGCCTTGAAGGCCGATTCAGGAACCAAAAAGATTCGGCCCTTATAATAGATGAGGCCATCAATGATCCTGAAGTTATCGTCCTGTATTTTCTCGTCCATTACTTGACAAGCGAACTGATTCTTTGAATATTCCATCACCAAGTGGTTCTTCCAATCAACAGACACATCTTTCATGGCTTAAATGGATGGCCTTCTGGACAATGCATCTGCCACCATGTTGTTCTTCCCTTTGACGAATTCAATGTCAAAGTCATAGGCCTGTATTCTGCTGCCTTTTATTCAAGTCCTTTTGCTCCAATAGGTACTTAAGACTGTTATGATATGATTTCACCACAAACCGTGCACCTACTAGGTATTGTTTGAATTTGGCCAGAGCGTGCATGATGGCGAACATCTCTTTGTCATAAATGCTGTAAAGTAACTCAGGTCCCTTGAGTTTTCGGATCTCATAGGCAAGAGGGTGCCTATTTTTCATCAGTACAGCCCCAATACCTTCTCCCGAGGCATCACACTCCAAGGTGAAAGGTTGGCCGAAATCTAGAAGAGCCAAGACTGGGCATGTGCTCATCACCTTTTTCATCTTGTCGAATGTAAATTGGGCCTCCTCACTCCATTTGAAAGCTCCTTTCTTGGTCAAATCGGTCAAGGGTGCACAAAGCTTTGAGAACCCCTTGACAAACTTCCTGTAGTAAGTGCACATGCCTATAAATCCTCTCAATTCTGTAAGGGTCTTAGGTGTAGGCCACTCCATTATGGCTTGAATTTTATCTTGATGTACCTGTACCCCCTTTTCTTCGATGATGTGTCCCAAGTAAAGAACCTCCGTCATTCCAAACTCACATTTGGACTCCTTAGCATACAATGACTTCTTCTCCATGATAGACAGAATTTGGTCCACATGCCGAAGGTGTTCCTCCCACGTCTTGCTATAAATGAGCAAGTCATCAAAAAATACCAAGAGATACTTCCTCAACTGTTTGTTGAAGACATGGTTCATACAAGATTGGAATGTGGTTGGGGCATTGGTTAACCCGAAGGGCATCACTAAGAACTCATAGTGACCATAATGACACCTGAAAGTAGTTTTTGGGATGTCCTCCCTCATTTTGATTTGATGGTAGCCAGAACATAGGTCAATTTTTGTGAAATAGACAGCCCCATTTAGTTTGTCCAGTAGCTCATCAATCCTTGGTATAGGATACCTGTTTTTGATTGTTTTCTTATTTAATGCCCGGAAGTCAATGCACATGCGCATGGTTCCATCCTTCTTCTTGACCAACACCACTGAAGAAGCAAAAGTGTCGGAACTCGGCCTGATGTGCCCCATATCCAAGAGCTCTTTGATTGCCTTCTCTATCTCGTCTTTATACTTCTTCAGATGTCTGTACGGTGTGGTGATGACTGGTTTTGCTCCTGCCTCCAACCCAATGATGTGCTCAAACCCCCTGTTTGGTGGCACCCCTGGTGGGATAGGTCCAAACACTTTGTTGTGTTTGTCAATGATTTCTTGGATTTTTGGTGTGTAGTGAACCTTGCCTTGCTCATCCACATGTGCCGAAATTCTGCATTCATCTGCATATACTATCTAAGATGGCCTCCATCCTCTTGGCCGTAACTACCCTGGCTGAGTTACCTGTCATGCCTCGGAGCACTACCTTTCGTCCACCCTCCTTTGTGGAAGACATCTCCATGGTCTTGTAGTTGGTGGTGATAGGCCCCAACGTACTGAGCCACTAAACTACAAGGATTATGTTTGTATCCGGAAGGTCCATCACATAAACATCCTGTACCAACTCATGCCTACCCAATGTAAGCTTCATGCCTGGAATGTACCTGTCACAAGGCATGGTGCTCCCACCTGCTACCTCCACCTTGAACCCTTCAAATTCAACCGTGGGTATATGTCTCCTCCGTAACAATGCTGAGTCAATGAAGTTGTGAGAAGCTCCCCCATCAATCAATACTGACACCTTTTGCCCTTGCAAGACTCCTCTCATCCTAAAAGTGTTGTACTTGGGCACTCCACTGATGGATGCCAAGGTGGCTTTCTCCTCAGCCGTACTGTCATGACCTGTGGTCTCCTCCTCTGCCGTCTCTATGGTGTCTGCATCCATGTTCTAGATATGGCCGAAATCCTCCTCCTCCTCATTATCTGAAGTTACCTCTATGTAGTGCACTTGGCCATGACCCATGCATTTGTGTGATGGGTTCCATGGCTCTTTGCAAGTGTAGCATAGTTGTTTCCTCCTCAACTCCCTTCTGGTATTCTTATCTAATCTCCCTCTGCCCCTGTCAAACCCCCTTGGGTCACGTTCTCCTGGGATCATTGGAGGTCTCTGATCTCTTCCTCCTGTGTTAAGAGGTGGTCTAGGCACAAATTTCGGCTTTGCAGCTGGTCCTAGGTCTCTCGTCCTCCAAATAGCATCCTGTAGGTTGATGGGCTTAAAAGCCTTTACCCAACCCTTCAAGGGTTCCATCAACCCCTTAGTGAAGAGCATCATAAGTCTGGTCTGTGATACATCCTGCACCATGACCGCTAGCCTCTGGAATTCCTCAGTGTACACCTCTGGTGCTCCTGTCTGTCTGAGCTGTGTGAGCTCTTGGAAATGCAACTCAGGATCCCCCTGGTCAAATCTATCAATGAGTCTCTGAGTGAACTATGTGTATGCCACTATCTGATTGTGGCCTAGTGTGGTCAATCCATGATACCACCAATCACGAGCTTTTCCATCTAAGTACATGGTGGCAAATTTGATGGCTTCCATCTCCCTCATGGGGTTAAGCTACAAATAAGTATCCAGCTTCTGTACCCATGCATGTGCTGTCATCTTGGTTGTACCATCAAAGTAGGGAATCTTCATCTTCCCTGCTTTGCGCTCAAACTCATAGTTGCTCCTGTGGTTCGGTCTAGGCTTGTTTCTGAATTTGAGTTGACAGTATTGATCTAGGGACATCTGCCTCTGAATTGTCATACTCAAATCATTGTACTCCTTGGTACACTGTGTCATCTGCTCAACAAAGTCATCCACCTGTTCATGCTGTGCATGTTCATCTGTGAACGTGGGAAAGTATGGTCTAGGGGTAGCCCTGCTACCCATCTGTCCATGTGGTGTACTCCCTCCATGGCTTCCCTCAGAATGATGATAGGGAATATGTTCTAGATTATACCTGTTTCCACCGTGTGATCCACCAGTCTCCTTGTTTTCATACGTCTCTGGACCTTTCCCTTTGTGATTCATCTGCATCAATAGATGGGCTATCCTAGTCTTGTTCTCATCGACCTTCCTCAGGTTCTCATCTACCTTCTTCAAGTTCTCAGTGATTTTGGTTTGTCCCCTACGGTTTGCATCATAGTTCTCCTGCAAGTGGATGACCATTTTACTTTCTGTTTGGTTTATGGATTTATGGAACTCATGTGCTAAGAAAGCCAAGCCTTGTGGCTCACGGTCATCACTTGAACCCTCCATTTTGGCTTCTGTTTCACTGGTCTGCTTCTTCCTTCGACCCATATAGATACCGCTGTACCTCTGCATGCGCTAATCCTCATAGGATGGGAGGATTAGAGCTCTGATACCACTGCAATGTTCCCAAGCCAATTTTTTCGCTTGGAAACACTAGCTAACTGCTGAACTAACTGTTGACTGTTTATGTTTGCAAGATGGCCATTGATATTTCGGCCTTAGGGTTTATATTTAGTTTTTTAGCACAATTATCAAGATTCATTCACACAATGCAAGATTTCATCAACATACAAGATATGGAACCTCAAAGCATAGATCTGACCTCTTTATTCGGAAATAACAAGAACCTGATACAATATACGAGCATATATGGAATATCATCAGATGGCTCCAATAAAGAAGATGTGAGCTGCTACAAAATGCTCCTGGAACACAAGATAAGCCTCCCAAAGGCTGAATACAGTATGAGAGATCCAATACAAACAGCTAGGGTTTGCACAACCTCCCTAGCTGCTGGTATGTTCTGCTGAAGAATATGAAGACCAAGGGTTCGGCCCTCCTGAAGAAGACCTCCCAATGCTACCAAACTCCACCAAGAGATAGATCAGGGCAATGTGAACCCCCTCTTGAAATATGAAGCCCAAATACCATGTCTTCCTCCTCCAACTGCTGCAACCCTAAATAGGTACGACCCTCTTGAAACCCTAGATAGGACCAACAATTCGGCCTGGATGAATGAGGCCTCCAAACCACCTGAAACTCTCTAGTATGATAGATTGGGCAGTCACAAACCCCTAGGAGAAGTTTCAAGATTAGATCTAAGGTAGAGCCTCCTAGATCTGAGAATCACTGAATCATCAAAATGTCCTCCTTCCTTCAAAGCCGTTCCAACCTGTAGATAATGATCTGGCCATAGTAACTCCTCAAGAAAGCCTCCAAACTGATGAGCAAGGTCCTGCAAGCAAAACCCTAATGCTAGAATCTCCCAAAGCTCTCTCAATAAGCTGGATCGAACTGTTCATCAATCAATGGTGCGACCCTGTTGGAAAACCCTATCTGGTACGACCCTACTGCTCTCCTAAATAGATGATGAGTGTAGAATGGTGTGGGTGGAGTATTTCATCCCCGAGACCAAGCTTGGAACAAGGTGAGTGGAATCTTTCACCACTGAGTTGTTCTCTAGGGTTTGTAATCTCAAAACCCTCAAAACGGTGTGCTCAAGAGCTCAACAAGCAAAATACCAAATATCCAAGATGCAATGAGAGGTGCGCCCTAGCCTTTCTTTTATACCTCCATTCTGTTTTCCTGTTGAGTTAGTTTAACCCTCAGGTTCAACTCCTAACTCAACCTCCAACGTTCTATTTCTTCATTGAGTTACTTTTTGCCTTTTTTCCCTTTTTCCTAAGTCAACTTCAAATTATAACATTAGTTTGGTTGACTTTTCCGCATGCTGTGTGAGACTATGGTCTAGTAGGGATGTCTAGACCACTAAGTCTTCCCAGACCTCTTCATCAAGAGGTGGGGGACATTACAGTCTTCTTCACAAGAGTACGTTTCGAACAAAGACATCCTCTTTCCCTTCCATAACTTCTCCTAGGGTTTTTCTCATGAACCTTGGAAAATCATTGCAAGAAGACAAGTACAAAGAGAAGAGTACAATGATAATGATATATGAAAGGAATTTTCTCTTCCTCTCTATATATGAGAGGTAAGGAAAGCCAACAATACATATGTGGGCCAATGCCCTTACAAGCAACCTAGAATAATCACATGTAGCCTCACACAAGTGGAGTGCTACACTCCAAGGGTACACATGTCATGCTCCAAGGTGATGTCATACACAAAAAGGACTTCAAGATGATGTAGTTACACAAGGTGTGTCCATACCCCTTCTTCACAAGCTCATACAGACTCTATCGCTCCTTCTAGGCCATGTGCTCTACTTGGTCCACTCCCCCCACTTGAATACTATCTTAACCCAGGTGTCGTCAAGCCAACTCCAAGCCTCCATATAGGAATCCAAGCTACCCCATGCTATCTAGGGCCTGATGCCCTCCTCCTAAGTAGGGTGTTTTCAAAGCAAGTGAACTTCTCCATGTTGTCATCATGAAGGAGGTCCCCCAAGCTGTCAAGAGAATTCTGACGCCCTACTGAAGAATGCTAAGAAAGAAGCCAATTGATGTCAAACAACCACCGAGCAATCTATCTCCAATGTGAAAATCCATCACGGTCCATTTCCCATGCACCAATCCATCTCAGACTATCTAAGTGTTGAACATACACCATGTACCCCAAATCTCATGAAGCACTCCCAAACATCGTGTAAACATTTTCAGAGTGACCCAAAAGCTAACATTTCCTTCAAGGACTCAACAACCCATATGAAGAACATTCTAGGGCTCATAACTAAATGTATGTATGTATGTGTATAGAGTTTCATGCATTCATGTGCCATGCAATATAAGGTTTTTAACTTGCTCGGACTGAGATGGACATAGGTCATTCTATTTCACATGAAGTTGGCCTTTGTCTTTCCTTCATCTAAGGATGTGTGCAAACAAACTTCATGTGTACACACAAGGGCCCATGTAAAGAGAGGCCCAGGGCTCATAGCTAAATGTATGTATGCAAGTGTATATAGTTTCATGTTTGCATGTGCCATGCAATATAAGATGTTTTTACTTGCTCATACAAAGTCCCTTGCACTCTTGAGTCTTGTTTAGGTATGTTTTTGCATATGCTTTCTTTTTTGTGTGTGCCAAGCTAATTCATGTAGACGTGAAAGATCAATAAAGTAATATTTAAAGTTTACAACAACAATATTTTACAAACTCCATGTGTTGACACTTGAAGTTTACAAACTTTAAAGTTCATAAACTTCATATTTTAAAGTTTACAAGCTTCATGTGTGGACACAAGGGCCCATGTGAAGAATAGTCCAGGGCTCATAGCTAAATGTATGTATGCATGTGTATATAGTTTCATGTTTGCATTTACCATGCAATATAAGGTGTTTTTACTTGCTCATACAAAATCCCCTTGCACTCTTGTTTATCTATGTTTTTGCATATGGTTGCTTGCTTGTGTGTGCACCAAGCCAATCCATGTAGACGTGAAAGATGAATAAAGTAATATTTAAAGTTTACAACAATAATTTTTTAATGAAAACACTGAAGTTTTTGAAAAATATTCATCAAGCATATTTGCACCAAAAGAAGCAATTTGATGAGTATTAGATTTTAGGGTAAAGTTGAAAACAGCAGTCTCCTTTTACTTTAAAGCAAAAACTACTTAGATCTGAAGCACAAACAGCATATAGAGCCAGATCTATTATGGGCAGTGACAGAAGAAGACAAACACAAATCAAAAGATCTCAGATCTTAAAACATAAAAGCAGATCTAGAAGAAACAGTAACAAGGCTCATTCACTATCATAGTAAACTCAGACTATAACAAACTAGGTTCAAACCATAGTGATAGTAGTGCAACAGTAGATCTATATTCCAGACAAAGGAGAACTCAGATCATATGTTTAAACTCAGATCTGAAACAAAGATAAATAACTCCTCTAAAACAACAGCAGATCTATAAATCCTAGTTCTGGAATAAAAACAATAATACAAGTCTTCTTCTATATGACTCTGGTCAAACAGTAGATAATTCAGATCTGAACTTTAGGAGAGAATAGTTAAGAAACACATACCTGGTACTATGCCCTACCTTTGAAGAAAGCACAGACCATAAGAGTTGTAATTTCCTTGTAGATATGCTCAGTTAAAGGTTCAGTTCAATGATCAATGAATGATCCTTTTATGCCAAAGAAAGGAAGGAAATTTCATGCCACCATAGTTAGGTTTACTGGAACCAAAACAAGAACCCAAACCCTAACAAAAATAAAACCCCACGGATGAGATTGATACTGCATACACAGCAGATGACAAAGCGGCACCCTCAGCAAGTAAGGTTACAGTCACCCCTCAGCAGATTTGAGGCCGCAGCACTCCCCAACATTCACATAAAAGTTACAGCAGATCACAGTCACCACAAGGAGGATGCGGAAGCCATAAAACAAGGTGTGCGGCACTCAGCAATACCCTCAACAGGCAGCGGCACCCTCAGCAGCACCCTCAACTGCAATGAACACTTCCTCAACAGGCCGCGGCACCATACAGGAAAGGATCAAGACTGCAACAGCAAGGTAGGACAGAGGCCGCAAGCTCCAGGGACAATAGATACAAGGTAGGCCGCACCAACATCACAGGTCTGCTACAAAACTGAGGCTGCAAGGGTTTCTCCAACTGAGGCCGCAAAGTATCTCCACACTATGACAATGGAACAATATATAAAGTAGGAGTAGGGGAGGGTCACTTAAATAGTGGTTAGGGCAAAGGTTAGGGCTAGATTAGGGCGCGCTAGGGCAAGGAGGGGTAAGATTAAGTTATCATAAATGTCACATGTTTAAATTATAAATTTAAGCATGTGACAAGAATCATAACCCAAAAAGTAAAACAAAGGCCCACAATCAATAAAACAAAGCCCACAACCAATAAGATAAAGCCCATAACCAATAAGGACCCCAGAACAATCAACCAAGGGTAAGAGAGGGTTAACAAGGTGGCATTACTCATTCCTTCAAGTCATATGGTGAACCTATTACTTTATCATCACTGCATATGGGACTTTATCCCTCTTGTGGTTATGTCCTTCTTCAAGGAAGGTCATGTACCATCAAGTTTTACACCAAGGTCAGAGACCAAGGATCAACCCATGCCCCAGGCATGAGCACCCTGGACCTAGTCCAGGGGCCCTAGATATATCTAGGGTCTTTATTATCTTGGTCCCAGACCAAAAACCCAATGCCCCAGGCATGGGTACCCTGGATCCAATCTAGGGGCCCTAGACATATCTAGGGACTTCAAATGCTTGGTCCCAG
>CBVK0100005901.1:0-15175 GCA_900067695.1 Picea abies
AGATAACTCAAACCAATACAAATAGTCCTCCCCAAGAGATGTGCCACTCTTCTTCTCCTCTCTCTAACTGGTAATTGCAGCTTGCCTCATAAGATAATGAGCAAGTGAGTTGTGTGATAAAGTGAGGCGCTGGCCTCCTATATATACAAGACCGGCATGTGTGAGAGGGTTTCACTGGCAGGGCCGACCTCTCACTCTGGGTGGGTAAACCCACCTTTAAATTAATTCTGGGTCTCAATAATAACTGTTGGGGCCGACTTCTTAATCTGCCCATTATAATTGTCCGATGACCAATCCGCAAAAGGGGATTTGGTCCTAATACAATTACCGACATGATTAATCCACAATGGGGATTAATCCAATGAATAAAATAACAATAATAATAAGAATGCTCTTCGCAGTTACATTATTTCAACAAAATAGCCTCACAACTGGACTGACTGGCTGCCATATACTCTGCCTCGGTTGAACTCAAAGCAACTGACTTTTGTTTCCGGTTGAACCAGGAAACAAGTCTTGACCCCAACCCAAAACAACACCCTGAGGTGCTCTTCTTGTCGATGGCACATCCTGCCCAGTCTGAGTCTGTGTAGACAACCAAACTCAATCCATCCCCTCTAATATAGTCCAAACCATAATCTATTGAACCTACAATGTACCTCAAAACATATTTTGCCCTAATCCAATGCACACTCCTTGGCTCCACCATGTACTAGCTGAGAGTGTTCACGGAAAAACAAATATATGGTCGAGTGTTGACCAGATACATCAATGACCCGATCAACTACCTGTATCTCGTAACATCCACCAACTGGGAATTTGAAGCACTAAGCTTCTTCCAGTTGGTGACCATAGGTGTCGACATAGGCCTACAGTCCTCCATCTGAAATCTGCTCAAGATGTCTGCAGCATACTTCCCTTGTGCTAGGAAGATATGACCCTCCTCCTGCCAAACCTCCATGCCCAAGAAATAGTGCATCAACCCGATGTCAGTCATCTCAAACTTTGATGCAAGACTCATCTTGCACTCATCTATGAGATGCTCTACTCCTTTGATGAACATGTCATCCACATACAAAATGAGAATAAGTGTGTCCTCACCTCTAATGATGTAGTAGAGGTTAGGATCAACATCGCTCTTCTCAAACCCCATCTGAAGCAAATATGAGTCTATGAGCAAATACTAAGCTCTAGGAGCTTGCTTCAGACCATACAGTGCCTTTCTTAGAAGGCACATGTGAGACTCTCTCACACAACTCAAACCCCTGTGGCTACTCAATGTACACCTCCTCCTCAATAAAGCCATTGAGAAATGCGGTCTTTACATCCATCTGATGTATCCTCCAACCCATCTTTGCCGCTATGGTAATAATACTCTGAATGGAAGTGTATTTGGCAACTAGTGCGAATATCTCATCATAATCAACTCCCTCTACCTGAGAGAATCCACGTGCCACAAATCGGGCCTTGTGTTTCTCTATGCTACCATCTGCAGCATACTTGGTCTTATACAACCATCTAGAAGTCACAACTGACTTCCCCACTAGCCTCGGCACCACCTCCCATACATCATTGCACATAATGGAGTCATACTCCTCCAACATGGCCTCTCACCAAACCTACTGGTCAAATGCCTGCGCAAATGTCGCGAGCTCTGAATCTGTTATGCTCATCACCATCGCCAAGTAGGACCCAAGCCTCTCTGGTGCTCTTCTCTCTCTGAACAATCTCTTGGGCTCTCCTACATTCTCCTTGGCTTCCTTCAGGGTCTCTTGAAACCATCTCGGTTTCCTCTTCCCTAGAGTAACCAAAGGAGAAGTAATATCTCTGCGCCCAAGAGTCTCAGCCTCAAATCTAATCCCAACACTCTGAGATCCTGAAGCCTCTGCACCCTCTGCCTGAATGATCTGCAACTGTGAACTTGAAGCTGTGCGAGGCAACCCTATCACCCCTAAAAATGGTTCACTAGACACCTGAGGTTGTGCTCCCTCTGAAACATCAATCTGAGTCTCTAGGACCTCCTCAGTACTATCTCTCGACTCGAGAGACCTCCTGAAGGATCTACCCTCCTCGAATCTAACATCTCTGCTCACCACCACTCTCCGCTGTGATGGAAGGTAGATCTAGTAGGACTTCGAGACCTCTGAGTAACCAACTAAGATCCCCTCCTGGGTTGTGGGGTCTAGCTTTGTCCTGTTCTCTGAGGGGACATGAGAGTATGTCAAGCATCTTGTTATCCCCAATTTTTAGGGATAACTAGGAGATCATGTCTCGAGGCCCACAAGTCCTAGACATGGAGTACCGAGAGCAGGATTGACCTGAGCATGGCCCTGGAGGGCCCATCCTTTTCTTCTTCCATCAGCTTTGTCTTGTCAACAGCAGCAACATCCATCACCATCAGTTTGGTCTTGTATCGGAAGAGGTTCTTGCTCCATGAGGTAATTGGTCCAGGTATCATGGTATGTGTCACTTTGATCATTGAAACTTTTAAATATATGCATCTGATTCCTTTTATCTCTAACAACTACTTGGATCTTACATTAGCCCACTTGACCATGCTTGGGGAGATTGACAGGGTGCCCTAGCAAGCCTGTGCCCATAGGTCTTGGTTTGCCAATGGGGGAATTTCTAAAAATCCATCATCCGCTCTCGTCATAGCACCACTGTTTCATCTTATCTCCCTCTCATTTATTCCATTCCCCTTGTCCAGGCATTGGGTTGACCTATTTGTAGGATTGCACCTTATCTTGTGGGAAGAAGGGGCTAAATGCCCAGAAGGTAAAAGCAGCTGGTAAAAGACAAAAGCCTAATAATGAAACCTCGAGATGCTTCGCCCAGGGATCCCCGAGAAGGCAGTAAAAGGCCTCTCAACAAGAAACAAGAGGGACCCAGAAAATAACAAACAAGACCTAGTCAAAGGAGAGGGGGTCTCATCACGAGCCAACCTATTGGGTTCATGGGTACCTAGCAGTATGACATTGCCACCACCTGGTTACCACACCAGAGCAATGACCTTTGGTTGCATGGCCAAGGGAAAGGGGATCTCATCACGAGCCAACCTTCTCATCTCTGTGAAAGTACTTGTGGGTAACACTGTCAGCTCTGGTCACCATGCCAAGGCAGTGTCCTCTGGTTAGCCCTTGAATAAAAAAGGAAAAAGAATAAGAAAAAGCAAATAAAAGAATAAAGCAAGAAAAAGAATAAAGGCAAGAATGGGCTTAGAAAAAATGCATCCATGACAGGTACAGCTCTCCTTCTACAAAGGCACCCACAGATAACATTATGCATCCTTGGCCCTCACTGCACCCACATGTCTAGATATCCCCCAGCCACATCACCTCACTTACATGACTTGGATGAAATCTTCCTGGAAACTTTCCTTTTCTTGTGGATACTAGACCAATAGGACGTCTTGTCTTTTTCTCCAATCTTGTATTGCAGGTTTTTGTAATGTCTTTTAGCTATTGACTGATGTATTAGGGTTTTTATGCATATGTTTAATAATATTGATGATGAGATGTGATTAACATTGCTATGATCCAAGTGACTGATGAGCCCATGTAGGGCGTAGATTTTGATGTGCAAGACCATGCCCGATGGACAGGTACCATTTGGACCGGTACACATGGGGAGATGACCAGTTCAGACCTCCATGGGGCTGAAGACCCCACCAGATGGATACTGAGACCCCATCAGGGGGTAGAGACAGGATGGAGATGGATCAGGGCTTTTCCACCGAAGAGGAAGAGGACGTTCCATCAGAGGCACTCCGGCAGGACTAGACCTAGGGGGAATGACCCCTTTTCAGTGGAACGCCAACCTTGGAAGGCTTGGGACGTCTCCATATTCACCATGACGTCATCCAGCTTCATGGATGCTTTTGGAGGCAGACTGGGCAGCAGTGGCACGTGTGGCATGTTGGAGAGGCCCCTGGGGGGCTAACGTTTTGCTCCTTGGTGTCTCATTTTCCCTAGAAAGGGCTAGTGCCTCCCTTGAAGGGGATTTTACTCTGATTTTTACTTGATTAGGGCTTTTTACTTAGCATTTAATGTAAAAATAGTATGATTTTGACATTATGGCCTTGTCGACCTTTTTATGACCTAAAAAGTAAAATTAGGTCATTGATACACTATATATTAAGGGTTTTGACTCTCATTTTTATCATCAATTATCACTCACTCATAGTGAGGTCTGATTTTTAGCGCCCTATTGGGGTTTTTGGCTAAACTAAGTGATGCGCACTTGTTGAAGGAAGAGATTTTTTGGCATTTATGGTGTTTCTCTTGAAGGAAGGTGTTACCTTCTTATTGAATGGTTGTAGTTTAAATTTCTTGCATATTGCTTATAAATATAGCTTAATCAAAACCCTAGGGGGCAAACACACAAGTAGGTCGTTGTCTCATGTCCCCTGATAAAGAAACCTTTAGCTATTGAAAGAGAAGAAGAGAGACTAGCGATAGCTACACTCCTTGCTTCTCTCTCCCCTGTGCTAGCCGTACCTTTAGAAATCCAAGAGAGGGAGACGTCCTAGGCCTAGGTTATCTACACCTAGGGTCGTTTTTCCCTTAGGGTTTGAAGAAAGAGCCTTGTCGCAGCAACACTCTCCCTCTTTAAGCTCTCTCGTCTTGTTTTTGTGCCTTATCTGAGCTAGTTGTTTGCCAGGAAGGAGGAGAGAGCACGAGGCCTTGCTTTTGCAACACCGGAGTGAGCCTCTCTCCCCTAGGGTTCCGTCTTTGAGGCCCTGCTTTAGCAACACCTTCAAACCTTTCCCTCTAGTCCTTTGGAATCTCGTCCCCTTCAACTTGTGCGTCCTTCACTTTCTGACTCCATTTAACCCTAAGGCACTGATCTCCAGCCTCCAGCGTTGAAGTGAAATCAAATCCAAACACTCTCAAACTTCTTTTAAACTGAAACCCTAACCCTAACCTACTAACCCTATAATGCTGATGTCACCCTTGGTTATTTCATCTTGATGCAGCAACGTTTCATTTTATAAGCAATTGAATGGTAGTTAAGAGCATTTATTGGATTGAGTGTTGATTTGTTACATTGAATGCTATATCGTTCCAGTATTTATTGACAAGTGACACATTTATCATTGCCATTTTGCAAACATTGATTTCGCCAATATTTACTGTCAAATTGCTTACATTGAATATCAGATAGTCACTTACATATGAAGTACTAACCCCATTGAACATAGCTTGCATATATTTTTCTTGTTGTTGTCTTGGTCCAGGCAGGTACATTTTCTTTGGGGGTTACTTCAAATTGGCCTTTGGCCGGACTATCTTTTTGGGTGGTGATCTATGAAGGGAGAACTATCTTATTTCTCTTAAACCTTTGCCTCTTCAAAGCCACAAGTCACCGGGGACGTCTCCCCTAGGCCTAACCTCCCTAAATAGAAAGAACCTCCCCATTGTGGTGACATTGGGTGGGGAAGGTTCCTGTTTTGCCAGTTTGACCTACTATCCTTTAACCTCTCTCCCATCTACAAACTGTGCGATAACACATCCAAAAACCTGAATGTGATCAACATTGGACCTCCTACCAGTGAAGGCCTCCGCAGGAGTCTTCTTCCCCAAAACTCTGCGAGGACTCCTGTTCTGCAGATAAACTGCAATAGCACTCACCTCATCTCATAACTATAGAGGCAGTGACTGATCATGCGGCATCAATCTTGTCGCACCTGTAATGGCCCTATTCTTCCTCTCGACAACCCTGTTCTGCTGGGGGTTGTAAGGTACGGTCATCTGCTTTTTGATCCCTGCCTAGGTACAAAAGTCCACAAACTTCGTGGAGGCAATCTCAGCTCCATTGTCCGGCCATAAGACCTTGATCCTCTTTCCTGTCTGGTTCTCCACAAGAGCTTTGAACTCTTGGAACCTCATGAAGACCTCACTCTTGGCCTTCAGGAAATAGATCCAGGTCTTCCTTGAGTGGTCATCTATGAATGTGAGATAATACTCACAACCACTCAAGGACACACGAGACATAGGCCCACACACATCTATGTGTACTAAATCCATTATCCCAACTGACCTGGTGTCACTGTTGGGGAAAACACCCTCTAAACACATCCTGATGCTCCAAGCTGAGTTGTCGCACTCCTGTCACAACCTCTCTCAGGCCTCCAAGAGCCCCATGATGAAGGTGAGTCATCCTCTGATGCCACAATGAAATATCCCAAATCCGATGGATCTGGATATTTACTATTGATCTAGTGCTCTGACTCTTGGATCTTATACTCTGGGGGTTTCTGGATGCGTTTTAATTAATTATTTAACATGATTGGTGATTTTCACATGTGTGTGTCATACAAATAGGTTTTGGACATATACATGAAGCATGCGAAGTAATGAATCAACACAATCGCAATAGCATGTATTATCTGGAAAAAGAAAGAAATACAACTGGAATGCGGAAAGCAGAGAAATAATCATCAGTTAGATCTCATGGATCGTCACTGGAATACAATGCAATGAATGCAAAATACCTGTGAACAAAAGATATGGATAGATCTACACAAGCATGGATAGATCGCCAAAATGCAGTTCTAGAAAGTCACGACAACTACTGCAAATGCTGCAAAACTCGCCCTGGTGGCTATACTCGACAAATTCGCCTAGAAACTGTCCCAAACTGAGCGCCCTGGTCCCTAGGCACCTCCTGACAACTGTCGGACTGAATATCTGACCCCTGAAGCTCTGGATGTCATCCCCTGGGGGGTTGCGCACCTCCTAGGCTCTGTGAGTGTGCCCTAGTGATTCCAACAATGGAATCCAATGATATTTGTCTCAAAATGTGCGCCCCGACCTCCTCTGTAAGGGATCGGAAGGATTTCCTCTTATCTGATCCGGAAAGCCTCCTGGAACCCCAAATGTCCCTCAAGAGTTGCGCACTTTCTGGCTGGCTGATGCACTTTGGTAGATTCCATCGTCAGAATTTGATGACTAGTGGCTCAAAAGAAGCACCCTGGTTGATCCTCAACTGGGTCGGAAGGAATCAGTGAGATAAGCCCTAGTCTCATGCAGCTACACAAAACCCTCTCTAACCCTTACGCCCCCACTGGCTGAGCTGCGCAATCACTGCAATGGATCTGAATACTCCTAAACTGGCACGATGAAACACCTAGATGGTATCTCCGATAGGATAGGGTGTCTTCCAACACTGAAACCAATCTAGGTGGTGGTTTCCTCCAAAAATCCACAAAACAACAAGAGGTTGATTTCCTTCTCTGGAAATTTCTCAACATCAAATCATAACATAATGAGGAATTAGGTCGAATTCCTCCTTTTATATCCCGTTCTAATTCTCTGTTGACATCACTTAAGCTAGGCGTTTTTCCTCCTAAGGTGAGTGATTAATTAATTAATTAAGTTTCCCCCTCAACACCTTTTTCTTCTATTTCTCCGTTGACTTTAGCTTAAGTGATTTTTCCTATGCTTTTTGGCTTAATTCCTCGTTTAGCCACTTATTCACCCTTATTTCTCCTCGTGTTCCTTGTTTGTGCCTGATTATAGTCTACAGGAACAAATAAACTACTAAGTCACTCCCTACTGACCTACTCTTGGGAATGGGACATCATAGTCCTCCCTTCCCGAGATTGTTTGTCCTCAAGCAACATCAATCCTGGGTGTTGCAATATATGCTTTCCCTCCCATGTGGCATCCTCCACTAGAAGTCCCCTCCATCTAACCAAGCACTCCCTGATGACCCTGCTCCTCAATCTGCGCTCTCTCTGCTCAAGCACCTCCTTCAGTACTAGGTCCAACTGACCCTCTTCATCCAAGGGTGGAAACTCCTCTGAAATGGCCTCCCTGCATCAAAACTGCTCCAATCCCCACCCTTGATGCGTCGCACTCTAAGACAAATGGTCGAGAGAAATCTGGAAGGGCTAGAACAAGGCATGTGCTCATAACCTACTTCATTTTCTCAAATGTCTGTTGTGACTCATCTGTCCAATGAAAAGCACCCTTCTTGGTTAGATCTGTGAGCGATGCTCCCAACTGTGAAAAGCCTCTGACAAACCGCCTATAGTAACTACATAACCCAAAGAATCCCTTCAACTCCGTGAGGTTCTTGGGTGTTGGCCAATCCATAATGGCCCTGATCTTCTCCTGATGAACCTATACTCCTTGCTCACTGATGATATGCCCCAAGTGCAGTAGTTCTCTCATCCCAAACTCACATTTGGACTCCTTCGCATATAATGACTGTGCCTGCATAATGCCCAAGACCTCATCCAAATGTGCCAAATGCTCATCCCACGTCCTGTTGTAAATCAATATGTCATCAAAGAATACCAAAAGGTACTTCCTCAACTGCCCCTTGAAGATGTGGTTCATGCAAGACTGGAAAGTGGCAGGTGCGCTAGTCAATCCGAAAGGCATGACCAAGAACTCGAAATGTCTGAAATGGCATCTGAACGATGTCTTCTCTATGTCCTGCTCTCTGATGTTGATCTAATGATATCATGACCACAGATCAATCTTGGTGAAGAAAACTGCCCCATGTAACTCGTCCATCAACTCATCTATGCGCGGAATGGGGTACATGTTCTTGATCGTCTTCTTGTTGAGAGCTCTGTAATCAATGCACATCCTCAACCTGCCATCTTTCTTCAGTACTAGAACGACTGAAGAAGCAAAAGGACTCGTGTTGGCCTGATGTGCCCTATCGCAAGCAATTCTTTGATTTCTTTCTCAATCTCGTCCTTGAATCTCTTGGGGTGCCTATAAGGCGTGGTGATCATCGGTGTAGCCCTGCCTCCAACTCAATCGTATGCTCGAATCCCCTGTCTGGTGGTCTCCCTAGTGGTATCGACCCAAACACTGGCTCATACCGACTCAGAAGCTTTGTGATCTATGGATGGTAATGCTCTCTGGCCTATGAATCCTTATGGGTGATGATCAAACACTCTGCTGCATAAGCTACATCACCATGACAAAAGATCCACTCCATCCTCTTCGTTGATACTACTCGGGGTTCTCCTGTAGACATACCTCTCAATACCACTCTCGATCCACTAGCGTCTCTGAAGCTCATGGTCAACGTCTCATAGTTGAACCCAATCTCCCCTAATGAATATAACCACTGTGCCCCCAACACTGCATCTGTATCTGATAGGTCAACTACATAAAAAGTATATGTAAGGGTCTAGTTTCCTAGCTTGACCTCTAGGTCTAGGACCATGTCAAAACATGTCATCATTTATCCATTTGCCACTGCCACGTGGAATCTCTCAAACTCCTCAGTGCGTAATCGGGTTAAGCTTGACATATGTGTCAAGCTTTTGTACCCATGCCTGAGTTGAACATCGCGATGACCCATCGAAAGTAGGAATGTTCAACTTTCCCACTTTCTTGATGAAATCCATGTTTTGAGTTTGCGCATTGCCCCTCTGTGTCTCTCGGGGCTTGTTCCAATACCTGATCGAACAATAGTCTAGCAAACTCATGTATGCATGGAACTCCGGTCCTCGTGCCAAGTAATCTCTCTTGTACTCTTTGAATGGGTCTTGTGGTACTGCTTGTCCCTGACCTGGTTGTCCCCCTGCATGCCTTGGTTGTCCCAACAGTTGTCCCCCCTGGAACTATGGATATAAAGGTCGAGGAATCCTCCCTGATGATTTATAGGCACAAATAGGTGATGGGTGTCCACTCGCTCTGCCCTGAGATCCACTAGAGCCACTAGCCCCACCTCCCTAGTGTCCTCCTGAACCACTTGCTCCTCCTGCGGCATTGGCACCTAGAGTGCTCATGCTGTGTTGGATCATCTGTGTGTTGATGGCCATCTGTGTTATGGCATTCATCATGTCCTGTTGCTCTCTGGCTAAGTCATTCAAGATGGCATGCGTACTGTCAAGATGTGTCTCGAGGCCTTCCCCCCTACCCTCTGGTGTCTCTCCTCTATCACACATACTCCTCTCTATATATGCTTTTGTGTCAGAGCTAATGTGCTCTATGTCCTCTAATTCTAGCTTTGTATCTGACTGAGTGTGGAAGGGGGTGTAGTCCCTTCTGTTCCTGTCTCTTCTGTCTCTGCTATGTCCTCTGCGGTACCAAATGTACTCGTCCCCAATATGTCCTCAGCCCTCTAGGTATTCTTCACCTATCCCCATAATCATGGCATCATGAGAAGCACTTCTTCACATGCTAGCAAGAAGAAAGCTCTCATACCACCGAAATATCCCAAATCCGACGGATCTGGATATTTACTGTTGATCTAGTGCTCTGACTCTCGGATCTAATACCCTAGGGGTTTCTGGATGAGTTTTAATTAATTATTTAACATGCTTGGTGATTTTCGCATGTGTGTGTCATACAAATAGGTTTTGGACATATACATGAAACATGCGAAGTAATGAATCAATGCAATCTCAATAGCATGTATTATATGGAAAAAGCGAGAAATACAACTGGAATGCAAAAAACAAAGAAATAATCATCAGTTAGATCTCATGGATCGTCACTGGAATACAATGCAATGAATACAAAATACTCGTGAACAGAAGATATGGATAGATCTGCACAAGCACAGATAGATCGCAAAAATGCAGTGTCGAAAACTCACGACAACTGCTGCAAATGATGGAAAACTCGCCCTAGTGGCTATACTCAACAGATTCGCCTGGAAACTGTCCCAAACTGAGTGCCCTGGTCCCTAGGCACCTCCTGACAACTGTTGGACTGAAGATCTGACCCTTGAAGCTCTGGATGTCATCCCTGTTGAATTTTCACTATGCTAGGCTCAAGCATGAGGTTTATTTCATTTCTTTAGCATTTACTTGAACCATAAAAAAATGCAGCGACACCATTCACAATTGCTACAATAACCAAGATCACAAGAAGAAATACCATGCACAAGAGCACAAGAAATATCCTGGGAAACCCTTCTCAACAAGGGAAGAAAACCCAACAATCATATTCTATATTCTCAAGAGAAAGATCTCCCACACCATAGACCTAGCACACAAAAGGGTGCTCTCCAAAACCAAGAAGCTAGTGCCCAAGAGAGGTGCGCACTTCAGCCCTAGAAGATGTACTTGCTGAAATTATGAAATTAC
Source organism: Picea abies (assembly GCA_900067695.1). Lineage (NCBI taxonomy): Eukaryota > Viridiplantae > Streptophyta > Pinopsida > Pinales > Pinaceae > Picea > Picea abies. The sequence continues at coordinate 11,069 of CBVK0100005901.1, forward strand.
ATGAGAGTTTTGTGTTTCCTCAATTGGGAAATCACCTTTATTTATACTAGACTGGACACATCAAAAGTGGTGTCTATTAGCACAACAGGGTCGACCTCAATAACTCAAAATATAATTAATAATTACAATATTAATTATCTTTTACATTATTATCTTTCACTTTATGGTGGGGCCGACCTGTACCCTTTACATCACAATTAGGGTTACAAGTAAATCTTACTCTTAGACAATATAGCAAGGGATCTCACACACCCACTAGTGCTCAGCCACTAGGGGCATGCCCACCTGTGCTCAGCCACAGGGACGTCCTACTCAACAGATCTCTATCTCACTGAGTCTCACAAGAGAATCATCTGGAGTACCTCATCGTCTCAACTCTTTACACAGAGGAGAATGATACACCCATCACATGGGCACCTTCACCCCTCACAGGGATATGCACATCGTTTCATCTCAAATGACACACCCATCTCATGGGAATCCTCCACACACAGGGGCACACAACGTTCCATCTCAGTCTCATAGAGGAACGACACACCCATCTCATGGGCATCCCCCCCACATAGGGGCACACATCATTCCATCTCAGTCTCGGAGAGGAACAACACACCCATCTCATGGGCACACCCAACTCGTGGGCTCTCTCACAGGCCGACTCACTCATTCTATGTCCTGGAGGATGTCTCACAAAGCTGTAATCATCAACACTCCCTCTCAGCTAGGGAAGCATTCTCCACCAGGCCAAGTCTCTCACGGAAGTACTCGAACTTCGTCTTGGCAAGCGGTTTGGTGAAGATATCTGCAATCTGCTCATGGGTAGGAAGGTACTGCACATGTATTGCTTTCCTCTGCACCATGTCTCTGATATAATGATATTTTATCTCAATGTGTTTCGATCTATCGTGAAACACAAGGTTCTCAGAGAGCTTTACACAACTCTGGTTATCACAATGAATAATAGTAGGATCCATCACATGATCAAATAAATCTATTAGGAGCTTGCGAAGCCACACTGCTTCGCAGACTGCCACACTCAATGCTATATATTCTGCTTCTGCGTTACTCAAGGCCACAACGCTCTGTTTCCTGTTGCACCAGGAAACCATGGCAGACCCCAAGGTAAAACAACAACCATATGTGCTCTTCCGGTCCACTACGCTCCCTTCCCAATCTGCAACGGCATATCCCTGCAGACTCAAGTCTACACTGGAGGCATATCTCAGGCCATATCCAACTGTGCCTCGTAGATATCTCAATACATGCTTCGCTGCTATCCAGTGAGTCTGTGACGGCTAACTCATGAACTGACTAAGTACATTCACTGTATAGCATATATCAGGTCTGGTGTTAACCAAATACATCAATGATCCAATCAGTTGTCGGTACAAATGCGGATCAATCTCGCCTGAATCAGTATAAGCATCATTCATTTTCTTCAAATCCATCACCATTGGTGTAAGCATGGATTTGCACTCTGTCATATCGAACTTCTTCAATATCTCCACTGTATATTTTCCTTGACTCAGGAAAATCTCATCAATCCTCTGCCATAATTCTAGTCCCAAGAAGTAGTGCATCATACCCAGATCCTTCATCTCGAATTCAAAAGTCAATGCTCACTTGCATTCAGCAATAAGTCTTTCTAAACCGGTGAGGAATAATTCATCCACATACAGGAACAAGATTAGGCACTCGTTACCAACAATAAGATAATATAGGTTTGGATCAGCAGCACTCTTGTTGAAGCCCAAACTCATCAAGAATCCATCCATTTTCTCATACCAAGCACGAGTTGTTTGCTTTAGTCCATATAAGGATTTCTTTAACCTACACACATGAGATTTCTCGTTGTGTATCACGAATCCTTCTGGCTGCTCGATATAAACTTCTTCCTCAATCTCACCATTGAGAAAGGTTGTCTTTACATCCATCTGATGTAGTTTCCAACCCATGGATGCAGCTAGTGCAATGATAGTACGGATGGAAGTGTATCGGGTAACTGGAGCAAATGTCTCATCATAGTCAACTCCCTCTACTTGTGAGAATCCTCTGACTACAAATCTCGCTTTGTATTTCTCGACACTTCCATCAGTTGTGTGCTTGATCTTATAGATCCACTTGGACGTCACTACATACTTCCCTTTTGGTCTCAGAACAATATCCCATACATCATTCTTCAATATGGATTGAAATTCTTCTGTCATGGCATCTTGCCATACCTGTTCACATGTCGCTTCTCCATGACAAGAAGGCTTAGAATCAATGATGTGGCTCATGGCTGAAAACTAGCTCGAAAATCTCTTTGGTCTCTTGCTCTCTCGGGATGTGCCTTGAGGGGCTGCATGTCCCTCTGCCTCCTGCACGAAAATCTCTTTGGTCTCTAGCTCTCTCGGGATGTGCCTTGAGGGGCTGCATGTCCCTCTGCCTCCTGCAGAGTTTGTCGAGCCCAGGCAAGCCTTTTATGCCCTACTGCAATATCTTTGGGGATATCAACTGGAGCAACTAGATCAGCTAGAACAACTGAATCAACTGGAATAATGGTTGTCTCCCTCTGAACTGCTGAAGGGGGAGAAGATACTGTCTCGCTGTCAATCTCCATCTGAGATTCTCTGGATCTTTGAAAGGCTATCTCTTCTTCAAATATAACATCTCTTCTTACCTCAATTTGTCCTTGACCAGGGATGTAGATCCGATATGCCTTCGAAGATTCATTGTATCCCACAAATGTACCCTTTCTCCCTGAAGGGTCTAGCTTGGATCTCTTCTCTTTGGGTACATGAAAATATATTGGGCACCCAAATATCTTGAAATGTCCAATCTCAAGCTTCACTCCGATGAAGGCTTCTTCGGGAGTTATGTTCTTTAAAATCTGGTGAGGACTCCTATTCTGAACATATACTGCTATCATGCATGCTTCTTCCCACAGAGTCATAGGTAGACTCTGATCATGTATCATCGCTTTGGTTTCCTCGATGATGGTTCTGTTCTTCCTCTCTACAACCCCATTTTGTTGAGAGTTGTAAGGAGTTGTGTACTCCCTCTTGATCCCTGCTTCAATACAGAAATTGTTGAGATCCTTGGAGGTGTATTCTCCTCCATTATCTGATCTTAGTACCTTGATCTATCTTCCAGTCAAGTTCTCAACCTGAGCTTTGAATTCTTGAAATTTTGCAGGGACTCCATCCTTGGTCTTCAGGAAGTAAATCCAAGTTTTTCGAGAGTGATCATCTATGAAGAGTACATAGTAAAAATATCCATTCAGCGAGGAAACAGTCATTGACCCACACACATCTGAATGTATCAAGTCCAAGATTTTCTTGGATCTATTGTCATTGCTCAAGAAGGACCCTTTGACATTCTTGCCAACGGCACAACCTCTACAAACACCTTTATGTTGAATCTGTATCTCTGGAAGGCCTGTTACCATTTTCCCTAGAGATGGAAGAGCTCTATAATGAATGCGAGAAAGTCTCCTATGTCATAGCTCACTCAAGTTGATAGTATCATGTAACAGGGCCTGGATTGGTCTGATGGTCAATCTATATAAGTTGCTTTCTCCAACACCAATTACTCTGGCAAAATTACATGTGAGTCCTCGTGCCATGCAAGAAATTTTCCTTCAGAAAAGGTAACCTTGTAGCCTTTGTCTTCTAAGGCAGAAATGGGGACAAGGTTCCTCTTCATCCAAAGTACATATAGTACTTCACTTAACTAAAGATGCATGTCAGAATCGAGTTGGAAAGTAGACATTCCAAACCCTTTCACATTATATCTGACATCATCTCCAAGGACAACATGTAGATTGGTCTCTTTCTCAACAAGATTAGTCAGGTGATCTCTAAAACCGGTCATGTGCCTGGAGGCACCACTATCAATTAACCAAGTATCATCATTAGTAGGAACCATACCTGAGAGTGTTGAAATGAATAAGAAGGCTTCTTCTTTGATGTCTTCATCTCTCTGAAGTATTGGCTTCCAGGAACTGTATTTGCTTGATCCATCAAGCTTATCTTCCATCATAGTTCTGTTCATCATATTTTAGATTCTTCACAAACCCTTGCGTGAGATCGGAAGAGCGGTTCAGCAGGAATGCCGAGACCGATCTCG
>CBVK0100005902.1:0-15175 GCA_900067695.1 Picea abies
CATAATGAGGCTACAACCTCAGTTTTAGAAGCTGCTACTTGTTGAGAGCACCAACTCTCTGTTTTCTCTAGCACCCACTAGAAGGAAGCACCAACTCCTTGATTTCTGTTGCACCAACTCCTTGTGTTCAAGCACCCACTTGAACCTTTGAGGACACCAATCCTCCCTAGCACCTCCCAACCACCCTGAATTATAAATTCTTTGTTACTAAAACTTATTACAGTGATATAAAGTTATTCAATGGCTTACCAGCCTTTTCATTGTTTTGTTACACTTCTCTGCCCTGTCTGCATTAGTGTCTTCTGCACACCCCTTTCACTTCCTGTTCTTCTGCATTTTATGCTCTCTATGCCATATCATTTCAATGCAACATTCCTCTACTGTTCATTTCTGCTCCTGCGCTCTGCCTCCTTGCACACCCTTTGAATTCTCCTCCACAATGATAACACTTATCTCTTCTTTGTTCATCATTCTTATAGTCTCTGTTGTCTATGTGCATGCAATATTTGCAATGCCTCTGCATGCTCACTCTGTGCCAAATTCCTCCACATATCGAGTGCTTTGCCTCATCATCATCGCGACTCTTCAACTTCTTTGTCATTTTTTCCCACGTGTTCAACATCACTAGGTGTTCTGTCTAGATTTCTCAACTTCTTTGGAAGTTGAGGCTCTTCGTCTTCTCTGTATTCGATGAACTTATCCTTTCTATTTTCAGCTACAGACTTTAATGCTCATCCACCTGTCAATCCCTCTAAGAGTTGTATTCCTTTACTGGACGAAGCTTGGAGACTCTTCATCTCCTCTGGCAATCACACAAAAGTCTCTTCGAATCTTCTGGAAGAAACCATCAATGGTTTCTAGCAGTTACATTGTGAAGCGCAACATTATCCCTCTGATCATACTCAGATTCACCTGCACCATTGGATTGGCTCCATGGGATCTTGCATTCATTTTGACATTTCAGCATTCGGCAATTCAACATTCGTGTGACCAAGTGTCTCGACACTACCATACGTGATCTCCGATGCTCCGATACAAAGCTTTTATTCGCTGGCTCCTTCCTCTATATGACCATGGCCATGACCAAGTGCTTATGTATAAAGTTCTTTTTGCGAATTAGCGTTTCGTGAATATGGAGATGAGGCATCTGGACTCTCCAAGTCGCAATCTTCAAAACCCCAAAATGGAGCTTATCTGGACTAACTCCTTCCCTTCTCGTGACCACCGGCAATGACCATAGACTATGCCAAAAAGGCGCTTCATATTTCATGAGTTTCCACACCATGCTCCGTTGACCCCAAGTCAGTGAAATTTCAATTGCTTGCCACTTGTTCTATGATTTGACAGTTCAGATCTGATCTTGATTTGATGACTGTGATTAACTCGCGATTTTTCATCTCGCGAGTTCTTCGATGGAGGTTCTTGTCACTCAAACTTGCGATAGGCGATATTCTGAAATAAAGTTGGATCGATGGTCCAGATCACACCTTGATATGATGGCTGCGATTAACTCGTGATATCGCATCTCGCGAGTTCTTCGATGGAGGTTCTTGTCACTCCAAGTTGTGATAGTTGAGACTCCGTAATGGAGCTCAGATCAATGGTCCTCGTTCTTGGTGATCTGATGGTCCTGATCTTTTCGTGATCTCGCATCTCGCTGATCCTAAGATGGAGATTCTCTCCACTCCAAATCGTGATACACAAAACCTCGAAGTGGAGTCTTTGACATGATCTGATCTCCTGCCATGTGTCCCTCTTGGATCAACCGTCAAGTTCTTTTCGTGATTTCACATATCAAAATTTTGGCATTCCTATGGTATTATTTCTTGACTCTCCAAGTTGCGAGTCGTGAAACCTCGAAGTGACGTAAGCATGCTGACGTCACACGTGGAATGACACGTGTCAAATAACTGCCATGTGTCACTCTGATTCATGACTTACATGTGCCTGAAATGTCGAATCAGTTTGACACTTGTCATTGCCTGGTTGTGCCACGTGTTCTTAGCTGATGTGGCTTGCTAACATGAGTTGGATTGATGGTCTAGATGTGATCTTGATTCAACGACTCAGATCATATCACTATTTCACATATCGCAATTTCGACAGTCCTATGGTATTGTTTGTTGCCTCTCCAAGTCGCGATTCATGAAACTCCGATATAGAGCTAAGATCAACGATCCATGATCTCGATGAATCTATGGTCTAGATCTCATTGTGAATTTCCATCTTCATTGTGTCTGCATCAGGATTTCGGGATTTCGTGAACTCGCTTCACCTTTCACTTTTAAAGATCGTGCATATTCTCCTGGATCTCAGATCTAATGCCTGAGATCTATCCTCCATATTTGCACACTCTTCTTGTCTACATTGATATTTGACAGCCATCGGGAATTTTGAATTGTTGATCCAACGATCACTGTTGCTGTCGATCATTGCTACTGTACTTGCCATCAATGAAAAGCATACTCTGCTTGCAAAACATGCCAACACAATACCCTGTTGAAATTATTTTCTTTAGATGTTTTGTATTTTTTTCAATTCCACAATTATTTTCCATAGTTTTTACTCAACAAACAAATTTTTGGAAGTGTTGTAAGATTGGTTGTTGTCATTGATATCAACCCTAGTCATGGGTTTTGGACCGCAAGATTGATGAAGGTATTTAGACATGAAGGACAATGCACATGCAGATACAACACCCATGGATGGATAGTATACATCATTTTGTTTCCAGTGGTATGTGGCATGTCATGTGTATCCTCATGGTTGAGGAGAAACTAATTTTTGAAGATGGAAAAGTGAATTGAAGAAGGAAGTACATGTAGGCCCTGAAGATAATTAAAGAACATAATTACAAAATAAGAAAGTGTTAGGTCGGCCCTATTGTTAAAAGGAAGTGACATAAATGGTATAAATAAATATCATTATACATTAACTTGATACACAAGTCAAATTTTAGAGGAGATTAGAAGTAAAGAAGGCCAAATTTCTAGGGAGGATGAAGTCTTTTGGTGATGTGTTCTAAGGTATGTTATTTTCAGGTCATCTTACCATTTTTGCTATAATTTTTTTTCTAGAACGATTCAGATGGTTAAATTTCTATGATAATGAGAAGACATATCAAGGTACCTATGGTAGAAGTTTCATATCTTGAGTCTCTATAATTATGGAGATACACTCTGTGGAAGATAGGGTTTTTGACCAGTCCTGAAGCTAGTCAATAAACAAGTGTTCTGAGTAAAATAGTCATAACTTATTCATAGAGAATCCAAATGAAGTGGGACAATTTGAATTAGAAAGAGTACAGACTTCAGTTTCTTGTGTGTGAGTTTATAAATCTGATGTTAACTATTGATCATGAGGAATTCTGTACAAGTTCGGTCTCCTGAATAAACTAGAATTGAACAAAGTCTACTATTCTCTCTATAACTTATTTTTGTGGAGGATTCAAGGACTCAATCTTGGAGAATTTTTAGAGAATACATTGAGTAATATTATATATAGGATTAGAGTATTCCAATAATTGAAGAATTTCATAAATTGAAGAAGTCTCAGGAAGCATTATCAGGTTCTATGTGATTGTTGGTTGATGGTGATGATTTAATGTAAAGTTTTGTTATCTCTCATACATTCTTGGGTGGAAGGAAGGGGCAAGGATGGAGTGTTAAATCCTCTCTTGATATTGGAGGATTGTATCTTCTTCTTGGAGGTTTATCCCTCCCTTTACATTTGGAAGTTGTAGCTATCTTTGGAAGTCATTACTTCCCTTGAACAATAAATATTGATTATTTATCATATATTGTGCATGGTGTATTGTGGTGTATTGGTGTAAATATTATACTGTTATTCATTTCTCATTGGATATAGTTGAATGGTTTAATTATAAGTTGAAAAAGGTTTTAAATTGTACTTGATACTGATTCACCCCACTGTCAGTATCAACAATTGGTATCAGAGTAGGTTGCCTTCAGAACAGTTTAACCACTGGAAGGAAAATCCTAAGCAGAGATGGATGACCATGAGCACATTTTAAATGGGATTTAAACAATTGATGGACGAAATTATGCATACTGGAATGATATAGTGAAAAATTACCTAACGGATTTGGGAGTAGACATTTGGTACTCAGTTGTAAATGGCTATGTAATCCCAAATAATGCTCCAACCGATGCAAATGAGAAGAAGCTTATGAGTTGTAATTCAAAAGACAGACATTTTATTCTAGCAGCATTGACACCAACCATTTCTAGCAAAGTGATGGGCTGCAACAATGATAAAGAGGTATGGGATAAACTCAAGAGTATCTATGAAGGTGATCCAAAAGTTAAGCAGGTCAAGATTGAATGACATAGAGAAGAATTTGAAAATTTGAAGATGAATGAAAAGGAAGATATTGCAACCTATCTTCTTAGAATTGATGAAGTTGTTAATGCTATCAGAGGATTAGGTGAAGAGCTCTATGAATCATTGGTTGTACAAACAATGTTGAGATCACTTCTCCTGAAGTATGATGCTAAGGTCTCCATCATTGAAGAAACTAGGGACTTGACCAAAATGACAATGGATGAATTACATGGGTCTCTTATAGCATATGAAATGAGAACAGGTACAGAAAGTGACCAGCCAAACAATCAAGCAACCTTTAAAGCCATAAAGAAGACAAAAGACAAGGATAATGACCTTGATGAAGAAATAGAAAATTCTGTAAGAAGGATTCAGAAGGGAAGTGGAAGATACAAAGGTAAGTCTCCTCTCAAATTCTTTAACTGTGGTAGAATAGGACATATTGTTGAAAAATGCTATTATAAAAATAGAAGTCTCAACAATAAAAAGAGATTCTACTCCAAGGATGATGAAATATTGTTGTTGGATAAATCAGTAGGTGCAGACACTAATTGATCTCCCTAGATCCACCTAGATCTAGAACAAAATACATTAGAACATGACACTTTCCTTAAGTTTTAGATATTGAATTTACTAACTAAAGAGGGATAGGTGACATACCATTTAAACACCACTTCCTCTCACCATCGTTATCCTAGCTCCATTCCAAGACTCATACAATGATGACCCTACAAAAGAATGCAACCAACCAAAGTGATAGTAATAACATAAACTAAATATAAACCTATGTATGTGATCAAGGAATCATACAATAAAACACAACAAGATTTATAGGAAAGAATCATATTATTGTATCATATTAAATGTGAAAGAGAGATTATGGCCATGGCCTTGATGTTGTGGGGTCCCTTTCAACTGTCCTTCATTCCCCACACACTTCCACTCCAAGAATTCTGAGAGCATAGATCTGATAATATTCACAATCTATCTTGACAAAATGGATTGTCTAGCCAAGCTAACAATATCCAAAGATCAATCCAATCCAAGCTAATCCCAAAAGCTAAAGCTCAAAATCTAATATCATCCAAGAGAAAAAGATAACTTTCTCCATGAGAGCTCCTCTCCTTTTATAAGTTGAAGAGGATAAGGTGAGGATGTTAGGATGATCCCACCAAATAATGAAAGTGAGTAAGATCCAAACCATTTGGATGCCACCTCACCATGGAAGTTTCTCCTTCTAAAAGAATCGAGAAGATGCTCATTTTTCCCATGTATGAGCATTCTCACACCCTGCTTATAGAGAAACCTACGAACCTCTTGCAACCCAACTATGGTGCAGCCTGTGAGAATTAGGCATTCCCGCACCCTGCCTATATAGCAACCTGTGAACATCCTCTTTAATAGGGATTTTACAAAGGAGAATGCAACTTCTTTTCTCAGGAAAAGTTCTTCTCTCTTATTTCTTTAGGAACTCAGGCCACTGACCCCTATGAAGGAAACATATAGGTTTACATCATTAACGGTCATAGGGATGAAGAAAATAATGTGAAACAGAGAGCCCCCAAAAGTATGAAGTTAGAATAGAGTGATAACTGAAATACTTTGTCGAGTGTGTGTAGGGAACAAGGAACAATCGGTCGAAAACCTCCCAACAAATAAGGAAATACAATACAATAATACATCATCACTAAGGTAGGCATTCCCATACTTAGAATACAAATGACTTAGAGCATAAATGTTGACATGCGAAGATCCATGTCAAGTAAGACAGGTCATGGCCACCAAACATACACTGTGGATCCATGCCAATATGACTCAAATATGAACATTTCCACCAAAAATACACTGTGGATCTATGGAACAGTACAAACTAAAAATACTCCAATGCAACCTGAATCTGTTAGAAAAGATCCAGGGTATTCATCTCCACCACTCTATAATACGAATCTAACCATGCGAATACATGTGTCAAAGTCGAACATGGTAGAAACCACTTGATTACTGGTCATTAGTGTATATTGTTAAAAAGTGTGAGGGAAATCACCATTAATGTCAATGAATCCCAAGGTACACTAATACAATCCAATGAATGTGAACAATGAGCTGAGGTCAAACACTCGATGAAATCTCTCGATCAGGGGTCAATAATGAAAACCCACTGTCGCAAGCGAGGAAGCCTGCCATTGAGGCATGCCTGTTCCAAGGTACCAATTGGTTTCGAAGTCTAATTACTAGATAATGAGTTGAATTCGATAGGAAAAGACTTGTCACAGGAGGGCCTTAATGTATCCCACATCAATGAAACAAAACATGTAAGAATATTTGATGTAGATCAGAGTAACAAGTGATTCAGGACTAACTCAAAGATGGCCGAAAAAATAGAAGGATTTAAGGACTACAGATATGGCCAACGCAATAGAAGGCTTTCCAGGTTGAACTTATTTTTGAACATATTAACAACAGGACAACTGTCTTGAAAACACTGACTCAACAACATGGATCACATATCGATTTGTAATATTACAAAGGAGTATGATCAAGAGACAAGTGGATTTTACAACCTAGACACAAGGTGAGTGAAAGGGTATCATCTTCAAAAGTGACTCTTCCATGGAATACAGGTTTAGACATATTTCTTTCCCAATATTTTCCCCAACCATTTCTGGCGAGTACCTCTTTATTTTTATGCAAGCTTGAGGAGGATAACATATGCTTGTAATGTAAGCTCATCCTTCGGACAAGTCCCTCGAAGTATGTTTAACGAACCCTAGGAAGGAGTGGTTCGGTCCCATATGGGTCTTTCAATGCTTGTTTAATGAGTCCAAAGATAGAAAACTCAGGGGTTTTTCATGTTTATAGAGTCTAAAAAACAATTAAAGAGAAATCTCTCAGTTCCTTTTTTGTAAAGTAGTCTGATGAGATTGAAAAAGAGATAAAATATCACTCAACAGGAATTTTCTTCAAATACTTTAACGAGCGTGAAAAGAACAAGGACACTAGACAATCTTTTCATGTTTAGAGAGTCTAAAAAGAGCTTAAAGGGAACTCCCAGGGGTTCCTTTTTTGTATAACCTTTATGAGTTCGAAAAAGTGATAAAAGTATACTCGGTTACATTCTCATTGATTTACGAGCATGAGAAAGAACAAAGACTAATAGCGGTAACTTATTCTCATGTATTTACGAGCATAATAAAGAACTAAGACTATGATCGGTAACTTATTCTCATGTATTTACGAGCATGAGAAAGAACAAAGACGAAGCTCAGGATTGTTTTTATTTTTACGTAGGCTTTAAAACAAAACAAAACTATGCTTGGGATAGATTTTATTTTTACACAAGCTTTAAAACTAAACCAAACTATGCTTGGACCTGGTTTCATTTTTACACAAGCTTGAACTATAAGAAAATATGCTTGAGGTAGCTGCTTTCATTTTTACACAAGCTTGAACCAAAGTAAAAACTATGCTTGAACTTCCCAATGCATTATCCACGAATTCACATGGTTGGTACTTAGCCCCTATCTTAAGAAGCTAGCGGCTCAACTTCAACATGAAATCTAGAGGCTGAGGCAAATGTCCCCCAAGCTTTGTTTCATTCAATATGCAAAGGTGAATGGAATGAAGCTTCAAATACTAGATGAAAGACTTGACTCAAATAGAGAGGGGGAAAACTATTTCATTTTTTAACGATCTTGACACAGAAACAAGAACTATGCTCGTAACCTCTGTTTCATTTTTTAACGAGGTTACCACAAAGATGAAAAAACTATCCTCATAACCTCTATTTCATTTTTTAATGAGTTTGAAATTAGAAAAATATGCTCAAAGAAATTTGTTTCAGAGATTGCCTCAGAGATGAAAAAACTATCCTTGTAAGTGGTTTCATTTTTTTAACGAGCTTGAAATCAGAAAACCATGCTCAAAGACCTTTGTTTCATTTGTTAACGAGGTTGCCTTAGAGACGCAAAAAATATCCTCGAAACTCTTATTGATCATGGATTCCAAGAGGACAATGCTTTGGAAGGACACCATATCAAGGGACAAAACTCGGTCATGGCTTCCAAGAGATCTTCAGTAGATGAAAGGAACAGACTCTGGAAGGAACAAATGTTGAGGGTGGTGACAGGGGTAAGGAGATCAGGCTCTAAATACCCTATCGAAGAGATAACCATGTCAACTATTGGATATAAGTCATCAGAAGTTGAATCCATGGGCAACAATGCCACATAACTGACCTATGGTGGGGGAAATACGGTCTACATATAAGAACCATTTAGGGAGGCAATCCAGTTAGGGTCAATGAATGAAAGTTGATCAATAGTCACAACTCGTCCATCGTGAGGGAAAGATATCACATGAAAAAGATTAGACACAATAGCTTTTATGGCATAGAAATAATCTCGCCCAAGGAGTAAAGTGAAATCCAAGGGGTCTTGGACTACCATGATGTCAATAAAGATAGTTTTCCCTCCCAAAGTTACAAGAAACTAAGGAAGGGTTCCTAAATGTTGACTAGTTCTTTTGTTAAAAGCTAACAAATTCTGCGTAACCAGGGCAAGTTGAGGACAACCCAAAGCTTGCCAAGCAAAAGAGGACAAAATGCTAACTGATGCACCTTCATCTATCAACATCTAAGGAACGTCTCAAACACAAAGTTGCACTGTAATCTAGAAAGGAATGTGAGAGGGAAGACTAGGTCCAATTAGCACACCCCAATTAAAAAGGATGGCCTCATTACTTGGAGGGGGTTTCACGGGAGAACGAGAAATACCCACCAGCATGGTAAATTCTGTATCAACAAGAAAAAAATGGGCAATATCGGGTTTACTCTCTAGTGAGAGAGTAGGATCGACTAATGGAGAGATCATATCGACCACTTGGGTTTCATTCTCCAAGGGGGGAATGGGGTCGACGGGTGGAAACGAATCGACCACTTGGGTTTCACTCTCTAACGGGAGAGTGGGATAGACCGAGAATGGCATTGGATCAACCACTTTGTTAACACTCTCTAAAGGGAGAGTGGGATCGACTGAATATGGGATTGGATCGACCACTTTGTCAACTAGTTCAATTAAGGACGTGACCAGATTGACGACATGATCAATCAAATTAATCGGCGATGGGTCCAGAGTGATCATTCCATCAACTACATGGAGGTTGAGAGAAAAATTATGACAAGCAACTGGAAGTTGAGACTGTGAAATAGTCATGTCTTCCAGTAATTTCAAGGCTTTGTCTATATGAGGGAAAAGGTGAGTTATATGACTCCCTTTGGATAACATACATGGGAACTTGAATCTACTTTTCTTGTTCCCAATGGTATTATGACTAGTTGACGAGAGGTCATCAACGTGTTGTTCAGAGGATGATGATATGGGTTGGTGAGGGTGTGTAGACCATACTTCTATAACCTTGGATAAACTAGGGAAATCCTTAAGAAGATGGCTACCCTTACAAAGCCTGCAAGGGTACTTGGGTTTACGATTTTTTTGGGTGATATTGACATCATCAACACTCCCAACACGATTAACAGTAATTGGTTGTTTTCCAACATGTTTGACAGTGGTTGGAAGTTTGGATCATTGCTTATTTTTCTTCTTCTTATACTTTTGTTTCTTCTTCTTCTTATCCACCAAGTTACCAACTTGAGAACTTTCACTCGACGAAGAAGATAAAATGGAAGGCGACCTTGCAAGCGAAGAAGGTGAAGAAGAACTTATTGGTGAAGAAGGTGAAGGATCAACATGAGGTTGATGCTCTTGGGGGGAAGTGCTTATGAATGAACCACTAACTGCATTCGGGATTACTTGAGTGGAAAACAACCACACCGACAATACAATAGTGAGACTTGGAAGGCTCAAAGTAGTGATGTGAGGAGGACCAATGTTTCCATAAGAAGGAAAAAAAAATGTTCCCCTGGAGTAGGGGTTCCTTCATTGGTCATTTTGGGAACTGATGCCATTAAATAAATACCCAATCTAGAGTCCTCTAGGGAAATAAAATAGCACACGCTAAAAATCTAGTAAGAAAGAAAGCAAACAAAACCTTCTCACAATGAACACACTAGTTGGTGATGAAATCCAATGTCGCGAGAAAAATGTAATAAGGGGTTGAGATAGAGAGGCTGGAAAAGTTGCGTTGATGATCTTCTTAATGAACTCACACCCTGGTGCAAGCTCCCACACATAAACGTGGGTATACCCTCCAAGGAGCCCGAGCGAGTTTGGGCAACATCGATTCCAAGTACCATGAAGACTTTCCCCTCCATAGTCACCTTATGTAAATACCCTAAAGAGATAGGCCACTAAGGTTACTAATCACTACAGTGATGCCTGGGGAAATAGTCGACAGTCTGATCCACATGCAAGGGCAGGGTATCTAGCCTGAAATCAACTCGAAAGGCTTCCACTCATAATTGTGGGTATACCTTGAAGCGACCCCCATAATACGCACAATCTCCACACCAAGACCAACAAAGAAGGGTGAGTAACTCTACCAGTCTCAATGCAACCTCGTGATTGACCCTTGTGTTAAAAGGTCTTCCCAGGACAAAATGTAATAAGTGGAATTCACCGCTCCCTAATGAAAGATTCTATGTTTATTTGCATCTTTGGAAAGTGATCTTTCACACATATTTCAAATACCTACAACTAATATAATGTAGGTTTGCTATCAAAAAATATAAAAATGTATAATCAATTTTTACAAGCGCTTTATTTTATGGTTGTTGTTACTCAAAAGGAAAATGGCATAGACAATATGGTGTTTTTACCGACTCAAATGTTATGCAAAGAGGTGAAGATGCAATCTTTTCATTTCGATGAAATCTATGCTATGAGAAGGATAAAACATTTATCATTACCATATACACAATGTCCCAAAATACATTAAAATCAATCAATATCAAGATTCTCAATAAATGAGAAAAAATATATTGTACACCAATGCACGATTCATGGCCCCCCCTCGGCCATGAGGGGGAAAGATTTTCAGAATTTAAGACCAAAAAATGCTAAGAATCATGCAATTTCACTACTTCAAATGCAAGGATGCCCCCAATCTCATATAAAGCAAGAAATTAAATCTTTTTGTTTAAAAAATTTCACTAAAAGAAATAATGAACTTTCTTAAAACAAAGAAACCCAAACTAAAAGTTTTCTTTTAAAGCGAACTATCTACAAGAAATCTGATCTTTCCCTAAATAATTCTAAAGAAAACACACGCTTTGTAATTTAAAGACACTTAAAGCAAGAGACTAATCCTTCAAAACCAAACAAAGCAAAGATGACTAAAATCAACTCAAACAATGTCAAGCAAACTGTTAACAGATCAATATAGGCTCCAAAAGTTCAATCCATCTAATGAAAGAAAAATTGGGCATCAAAAGATAACAAGACCTAATCCAAAAAAAATTACAAACAAGTTTGCAGCCTAGTAGTGAGGTGTAGTGCAAAAATTAGGCATTTTCACAATCTAGACACAGGTAGGGTGCAAGAAGGTCACACTGGACTAAACAATAGGGTGCGAAAATCAAGGGTTTTCGTAGGCTATATACAGGTAAAGTGTGGGAATGTCTATAATCAAAAGGAATTTGGAAAAAGGACAAAGATTTTAAGTGAACTTTCAGATCCAGAGAGTCTGGATGGATCTCCCACAGACTCAGAGACTGGAAAACAAGCAATCAAAGCAAGGGAAACTAGACTAACTAGGAAACAATCTGTTCCCTAGTATGGTTTCCAATTTTGTTATTGGATAAATCGGTAGGTGCAGACACTAACTGATCCCCCTATATCCACCTAGATTTAGAACAAAACACACCAAAACATGACTCTTTCCTTAAGTTTTAGATATTGAATTTACTAACTAAAGAGGGATAGGTGACATACCATTTAAATGTCGCTTACTATCGCCATCGCCATCCTAGCTCCTTTCCAAGACTCATACAATGGTGATCCTACAAAATAACACAACCAACCAAAATGATAGTAATAGCATAAACTCAATATAAACCTATGTATGTGATCAATGAATCATATAATAAAACACAACAAGCTTTATAGGAAAGAATCATATTATTGTATCATATTAAATATGAAAGAGAGATTATGACCATGGCCTTGATGTCGTAAGGTCCCTTCCAACTATCCTTCGTTCCCCACACATTTCCACTCCAAGAATTTTGAGAGCATAGATCTGATAATATTCACAATCTATATTGACAAAATGGCTTGTCTAGCCAAGCTAACAATCTCCAAATCTCAATCCAATCCAAGCTAATCCCAAAAGCTAAAGCTCAAAATCTAAATCTCAAAAGCTAAAGCTCAAAAGCTAATATAATCCAAGCCCAAAAGATAACTTTCTCCATGAGAGATCCTCTCCTTTTATAAGTTGAAGAGGATAAGGTTAGGAGGTTAGGATGATCCCACTAAATCATGAAAGCGAGTAAGATCCAAACCATTCAGATGCCACCTCACCATGGAAGTTTCTCCTTCTAGAAGGATCGAGAAGATGCTCGCTTTTCCCCGTATGAGCATTCTCACACCTTGCAAACCTCTCGCAACCCAACTATGGTGCAGCCTACGAAAATCAGGCATTCTCGCACCCTGCCTATATAGAAACCTGCAAACATTCTCTTTAATAGGGTTTTTACAAAGGAGAATGCAACTTATTTTCTTAGGAAAAGTTCTTCTCTCTTCTTTTTTCAGGAACTCAGGCCATTGACCCCTCTGAAGGCAATAGATAGGTTTACATCATTAACGGTCATAGGGATGAAGAAAATAATGTGTAACAAATATCCTCAGATGAGAGTGATGAAGAAGATAATTATGGAGGAGAAGTCCTCTTCATAACCCAAGAAACCCAGAATGATGATCACAAGAATTCTAAAGAAGAAGAAATCATTTGTGAAGAAGATTCAGACAAAGTTACCAAACTTTATTCCTTTTGGGGATACAAAGACAATGCAGAGAGTGAACAAGAAGATGAGAATCTTGAAAAGTTGAAGCATGTTGAAACTGAAAATAACAAGCTTAGAAACACAAACATAATACTAAAAGGTGAATTGAGTAGTTGTGAAGAAGAGAATTACAATCTTGAAAAAACCATTAATAGCTTGAAGGAACAATTAGAATATTATAATAAATTGAAAGTAGAATTGGATCACACAAAAGGGGAGCTACTATTGAGAATATAAAAGTTGAAGAAATTTGAAAAAAGCACTGAAACATTAGATGGGATACTTAGAAATCAAAGATCTCCAAATGATAAGACAAGACTAGGATACAATGATAGTTTGAAGACAACAAAACAAGAGAAGATGAAAATGATGAAACCAACACTCCAGAACTAGTTGAACAACATGATAGAAGACTATAATTCAGAAGGAATGAGACATCGAGAAGATCCTCTCCGATCAGGTATGAAAGAAGACATTATGAAGGAAACTATAGAAGAATAGATCATGAACCCAGATAGACCACACCACAAAGAAGATCACTTACTCCCAGGTATCAAAATTTGTTTCTTGGACGTTGTTATACTTGTGGAAATTTTGGACACAAGGCAATCAATTGTAGAATAAATGAAAGGAGTAACTATGCAAGCTACATGAATGGTGAAAATAGTAGATATGGAAATGTTCGTAGACCTATCAACATAAATTATAATCCATTTGACCCATTAATGGATCAAAATATTGTATGTTATAAGTGAAATAATCTTGGTCATAAAGCACGAGATTGCAGAGAGATGAAGGAAGATAATCATATGCCAAATGTCTATATACCAACTATAACATGGAAAAGGAAAGAAATTCCACAAAATGAAAATTGTCAAATAACATTGGTCATTGAAGAATGCAAAGAAGAAGATGAATGGTTCATAGATAGTGGGTGCTCATCTCATATGACTAGAGATCAAATAAAATTTGTCAGATTGAATAAAAAGGGTGGAAATGTTACATTTGGAGATGAATCATCTACTAAAATACTTGGAAAAGGAATTAAAATCTTGGAAGTGAAAATGTAAAAGAAAGAAAAGTCCTATTGGTTGAATATCTGAAGCATAATCTCCTAAGTGTCAGTGAAATATGTGATCAAGGATACACTCTTACGTTTGAATCTCGAAAATGTAAAGGAAGAGATAATAACTCAGGAAGATTGGTTGCAACTTCAACAAGAATAATGAACAACATATACATCCTAGACATGAAGAAGAGAGAGAAGGTATAAGCCATTGAAAAGGATTCCAAGGAAGAAAATGTCCCAAATACCAAAAATAGGGATGAAGTATTATTGAGTGCCACATGTTCAGGGGGAGAAGCCCCAAAGAAGAGAGTTACCATTTGCCATTAAACTCAGGGGGCGAATCCCTACCCTTTGCCATTGATGTCAAAGGGGGAGAGAAATTGGGATGATGATGATAGGGGGAGCATGAGTGATTCCATCAATGCCAAATGGGGATATTGTTGGAAGATTGGTTGTTGTCATTGATGTCAACCCTAGTCATGGGTTTTGGAGCACAAGATTGATGAAGGTATTTGGACATGAAGGACAACGCACATTGATGTAGGAGCATCTCTCCAATGCAGCCAGCCAACCACATCAACGCGCATGCATTCATGTGCTGAAAAGGAGGTGTAGCCTCATTCATGTTTGTATTGAATGTAATTAAATGGCTTAGGCTGTTGAGCTAGGAAAGCTATGACTTTACGCAGGCTGTAGATAAGATAGGCATTTATTGTAGATTGGCTCAGATCTAGATCCATATGCTGGACTAGACAGTCATTGATTGTAAATCAATAGGGTAGGTAAATCCTGGAGGGAAGCGCTAA
>CBVK0100005903.1:0-15175 GCA_900067695.1 Picea abies
TGCAATTTAGGGTTATAACATGGTGGTCCACCCCCTACTGGCCCCTCCTGCCCCGACGGTAGTCATTCGGTCGTCAACGCAATAGCCACTGCTGCTCGTCGTACTATGGCCCTCCATGGTGGTAGCACCCCCACACACTTCTCCAGGAAAGTCTCATCCTGGATGCGAGACCATATGCCCTCAGGCACCTCCTATAATATCATCTTCAGACGATGGCGTATGTCAACATAATCATCTCCGGCCATCGTCGGAGAAGCATGTAATGGCCCAGCACCAGGGTCATCAAACCGGCGCCTCCCCGCTACCCTCTCAGACTCATCTGGTCGCACCGTGGCATCCTCACATCGGTGTCTCTCTCCCCGTGGCAGTCTCTCCGGCTCCCGATGAGCCGACACTCTCTACCACTCCACCTCGCGCCCACGAGATGCCACATCTGCACATACACACAAACAACAGATAGTATCAGCATCTATATCATATACATATGGACTGCTATCTCAAAGATAGAAAAAACATACACATAAACACCAAACATACCTTGATTATCAAAAACCTCCCCTGGAGGTAGCACCATGTCTGGATCATCCCAGAAGTCCACCCCGGCATAGGGGTAACGTACGATCACCTGCGGCATCTGCTGCCATACCTACGCTGCCTCTGCAGAAAAGAAGTGGCCACCTTCGCCACCACCATGGCGAAGCAACACAGTCGACCACCACCTCAACCATGGCTCTCGCACCCCAGGTGCCCCCAATAGAATCCTCAGGCGCAACATCGACACCCTCTCTAGAAACCAGGCCACTAGGATGGACCCGAAGGCAAACTTCCCCATATCAGTGGACCGACAGTGGTCCAACTGCCCCACCATCCTTGCATGTAGCATAATCCCCCAAGCGAAATGCTCTTCGGCCAACACTCTCTCCAGCACCAGAAGCTGGCCACCAGTGATCCGCTGGGTCACCAGTGACCCATATACTCACACAATCATCACTGCTATACAACTATGCACCAGGGAATCTATAGATGCAATGCTCACAACCATCCTAGACATAAAGTTCTGACCCGAACAATATCTTCGGCCAATAGTTGCGAGCTATGTATCCCTAGGCAGCACCAGCTTCACCAGTAGGGGCATTCCCCGAAAGGGAAGCCCAGTCAAGAAATATACATCCTCCACCACAGTGAAGGGGATCTTCTCTCCTCGCATGAGGAAGTAGTGAAACTCCAGACTCAACATCTGGATCAGGAACTATAGGAGATACTCCCGTGCTCGTATCAATGGGCACTCAAAGAACTTTAGCAGCCCACAGGTTGCCAAAGTCGCACGCACACCTGGCCCCTCAATGGCCATGACGTCTCACAGCTAAGACCAGTCTTGCTCTTGCCAACCCACTGGCATCATCACAACCGTCCACCTGCAGACAACACCAAGTCCTATATCAGCTCAAGAAACCATCAACAACATAAAAAAGACTCATTTTTATACATCTCAACCTTGCCTCCTAGGCATGGTTTTGTTACCCACAGGCGCGCACACATGCGTGCCTGTTCACTATACAGGTGCGCACACATGCGTGCCTATTCACTACATAGGTGTGCATGTGTGTGCACCTGCTCACTACATAGGTGTGCATCAGTGCGCACCTGTTTGCTTCACAGGCGCGCTCCCAAGCGCACCTGTCCACCATACAGGCGCGCACAGATGCACGCCTGTTCAACCTACAGATGCGCACTTGTGCGCTCCTGTTCAACTCACAGGAGTGCCCTTAGAGCGCGCCTTAAATCCCCTCTGTCGTGCCCCCATGCACGTACATCCGGTGGACAAGCACGCACATGTGAGCACCTATTACCAGGTCGCCCATGCATGTAGGGCCCATATCCCCTAAATCTCTCTGTACGGTCCCCCGTACAGCCCCTGCCCAAAAAATGAAATCCTATTTCTATGCAGGATGATTAGACCACTAACCTGAAGCTCGCTAATCACCAATCAGATGCCTCATCCTCCCTGAATCTCCAAAACCCCTCTGAAAAATGCTCATCCAGTCATTATTGCAGCAGGTACAAATGAGGTGGCAATGTGGGCCCTACAGCTATATATAGGCCTTTTTCCAAACTTTCACTCACCATTCCGGGAGCCCACGGTGTCCATTTTTCAATCCATCTTCAGCCACAGGATCAACATCCCGTCATCTACATCACAACAGTCTCTGGGCCTCTTTTCGTCCTGAGCCCCCGGGGTGCCTTTTTTTCATACCCTGGTCAGGTACGCATGCACATATTCATGCGTATCAAATACATGCTCATATCTTCGATTCTCTTTAGATATTGTTCACTATTGGGTATTTGGTTTTCATGTGTGCAGGTACTTGATCATCATACATCGACACAACCCCTTCAGGTATATACTTAGCACTAGCATGTAGTCTTTCCCGCTGTATCGCACTTACATTTCCAGTCACACCCTCTGATATTTACCTCTAGGACCCCCATTCCTAGCTCTGCAGTACCCACACCTCCATTTGCATCTTTGGTACTGTTACCCGGTAGCATTCTTACCCACATGAGTTGTCCCATTCATAACACCTTTTGACACTTTTGACACTCATGCTGTTTTTCAAAACCCTTTAGGGATGGGAGTCTCGATAGTCTTTCATCATGTTGTTTATACATAGTTTTCTATTTTACACACCTCATAGAAGGTCGGGTCCTACCGGTTCCTTTTTTTCCTCCAACGGATTGCTCTGAACGATCCCACTATTGCTCTATCTTACAACAACATTCTGAGTAGAAGAAACATTGATGGATTTTGGCTATATGTATGCTCCTAACCTCATCCATCAGGGGGCATCTGTTATCACTAAAATTGCGTCCGCACATGGTTACAAGAACTCAACATCGTCAAACAGTGATGAAGTCATCCATGGACCTGAATTAATACCATAGCATTCAAAAAAGGTCAAAAACTATACAAAGTAGTGAAAAATTGAAGAGCGCTTTGCAGACATTGGGCGCACGCGCATGCATGGAACAGGAACGTAGAAATCACACACAGGTGCACGATGCGCGATTGTCAGCGCAAAAATCCACGCACCTGCTAAACGACGCATTTATGGAAGTGGTCGACCTCCCAACCACTTATGGTTCAGCTCCCAAGCCGATTTGACCCTCAAATCTGGGCTGCATCCGACTGGTGGGCTGGTCAAAGACCTAGTAACGCCCTAATTGGCCTTTTTTCACACTACAAAGCAGTTAAACAATAACCCAAATGAATTCTATAAAAATACATGGATGCACCTCATTTTCTCAAGAAATTCAAAGTAATGTTATGCTGCCTCTATTGTTTCGAGGACTCCATCCTTGACACAATCATATTGGCACGATTACATTGGACAATCCACCTCACCATTGAGTGGATTTGTAAAGAGTTCTTTTTCCATTTTCTTTGTTGTAAGAAGAGCTAGCTAGTGAGGGTCCAAGAGTCTTCCCTTGGAGGAAGAAGGGACTCATAGTCCCCTTTCTTCTTGGTGTTTTGTTTTCATCAATAGATCAGCCTCAAACATTAATGACATGGGTCTTTTGGTTCTTTTTGTTTCTATGTCCCTATACTCATGAATTTAGTTTCTATTGCATCTCTTAGTTTAATTCTTAATTCTAGTTTTTGTTTTCTTTCTCTAACTCTTTTCTCTACAATTGTCCTGCTCAACAGACCCAACTGAGCTTGCAAGCACCTCTATTCTTCTCACCAAGGTGACGAAAGAGGAGCAACAATAAGGTCATAGATCTAACAGTAGAAGTTATTTTAGGGTATTTTCCCTCGAAGGAAACCTTATTTTATGAGGTAATTTTATTGTGGCTATGTATTATCATGAACATTATATTTTGAGAAAGGAGAATATGAGAGAAATAAAAGGAAGTTACAATGGGTGTGTTGTAGGTTGTATCCCTTCATTTTGTTGGATAATAAAAGGGTAGGACCCAAAAATTTCTCTAGTGAACATATCCCACACTAGGTGAACCACATATATATGTGTCTCTATTGTATTGTGTATCTTATGTGTTTTATTTCTGTATTTTTTTTATTTTATTTCTCTGCGATCTTGTTTTTCTAACAACTAGTATTAGAGTGAAAGGTAACTCGCAATAAAAGAGAGTTCCTGGTTCGAGTGGATGTATTTATATCAGAAGGATTTATTCCTACCATTAGGAGGAATAGAAAATAATTTGATGGCCATGAAGGATGAAGAATTGGAGGTTATCGATAGAAAGGCAGTAGGAATGATAAGGCTGATCTTGGAAACATTGATGGCTTTCAATATTTCAAAAGAAAAGAACACAAAGGAGTTGATGGACACATTGGCTAAACTATATGAAAAACCCTTGGCATACAATAAGGTATTTCTAATGAAGTGTTTATTTAATATGAAGATGTCAGAAGGTGGGTCTGTTGCAGATCATTTAAATGAATTTAATATAGTTACTAATCAACTAATTTATATAAAAGTGGACTTTGATGAAGTGGCCAGGGCTCTTCTAGTCATGTGCTCATTACCAGAAATTTGGAACGACTTCATCATGGTTGTACGTAAATTGATATCTAGTTCAAACACTCTAAAATTTGATGATTTTGTTGGTGTTATCCTTATAGAGGAAATGTGATGGAAAATCACAAGTGAGGCATCAGGTAATGCGTTAAACATGGAGAATAGGGGAAGAGAAAAGGATAGAGGAAAGGGCTCAGGGAATTGTTGGAATTATAGGAAGGGAAGATCCAAATCTAGACTGGGAAATATAGAATGTTGGAATTGTGGGAAGAAAGGACATTTGAAGAAAGACTGTAGAGCTCCAAAGAAACAAAGAGATGGACAACAGAAGAAAAATCAAGAAGAAAATGTAACAGGTGATGTGTTACAAGATTCTTTGATCCTTTTTGTAGATAATATTTATGAGTCTTGGGTAGTATATTTCAGGGGCTTCATTTCATGCCACACCCCATAGGAAACATTTTCTATATCATGTTCAAATTCATTTTGGACAGGTTCATTTGGGTGATGATGCGCCATGAAAAATTGTTTGAATGGGAAAGGTAAAAATAAAGCAAAGGAACGAAAACCAATGGTTGTTGAAAGAGGTAAGACATGTTCCAGATCTAAGGAAAAATATAATTTTGATAGGCAAGTTGGTAAGTGAAGGATGTATATCCATATTTACAGATAAGGTGTGGAAGGTCACCAAATGATCACTAGTGATAGAAAAAGGCAAGAAGGTAGGTACATTGTATTTATGTAGTGTTAATACTGACTCTTCTATCTCTTTATCTTCTACAAGAGGGGATACAACACTATGGAATCATAGGCTTGGAAAAATGAGTGAGAAGGGGATGCATATACTACACAAAAGAATTTTTTCGCCAAATCTTAAACAAATTGATTTGGATTTATGTGAGCATTGTGTTTATGGAAAACATAAGAGAGTCATATTTCTCAAATTTCTCAGAGTCGGATTGCTCAAGTATCATCTCTTGGTGGATCTCGTTATTATGTTACTTTTATTAATGATGCAACTAGAAAAACCTAGGTTTATTGCATTCAAAAAAAATATGATTCTTTTGAAACTTTTAAGAAATGGAAATATTTAGTTGAGAATGAGACAAGAAAAAGGTTGACATGTCTCAGATCCGACAATGGAGGTTAATATTGCAGCAATGAGAATGATTCTTATTTTTCATACCATGGGATTCGTAGAGAAAAAATAGTTCTAGGTGTAAATGTGTTGAACCTGCACATAATGTATCTAGCTAAACAATAATACACACATTTGTAGAGAGAATTGGAGAAAGAATAAGAAGGAGAGAAAGAATGAAAGAATTATCATTAATCGTCGTGAATAATGAATAATTTACACATGATATACTCTGTATAACTCAATGAATGTGCACTGGAGGAGAACCAATGCACCATAGTAGTGGTCTAGAGTGATCTGGACACACACCATCAGTTATGACAGTGAACTACCACCTATTCTAGTCTCTCAGGCAGTTACGGGAATGAACTGCCACCTAGTTGAGTTAACTAGTCAACTAGTCTTTAGTTAATTGACTGAACAAAGAGTAGTGAGGAGTTAACTCAGGGAATCAAGGCTAATGTTCCACTCTGGTGATGATACCAAGGAAATTTTGAATTAGCATGGTGATGATCCCAATGTTTCATGGTGACAAAACCAATGCAACATCTAAACTCAACTAGTCAAACTGAAGTGTCAACTGAAAGAGAGTATTCTCCAGGTGGAATATTCTTCCCTAAATTATAGGAGTCTAGATAATGACTAATTATGACTAATAAAAAGGGAAAAACCTTAGGAAAAATAAATCCTAGGTGTGTGTGAAGTAACTCCAACATCCCCTCTGAATATCACTATGGTGAAAATAAATATTGGGTCCTGACAATGAGGCCATGTTAGGTACCCAAGTATAAAAGATACACTAAAAATAAAGTGAGTAAAGAGGTAAAACCTCATGGGAAACCCCCCCCTGAAGGTACAATGTATGTAAAAAGAAGAGCTATAGTTGTTAGGCAACTGTGTCATTCACTCCAAGATGACTTCACAGAGAATGGAACTTCTTATCAGTGAAGGTCTTGGTGAAGATGTCTACCATCTGTTCTGCTGATGGACATATCTGTAGGTTGATGATCCCCTTGTGTACTAAGTCTCGGATGTAGTGCATGTGGATCCTGATGTGCTTCGTCTGTTGCCTCTGCACTAGATCTCTGTAGAACTTCAAAGTGCTCTGGTTGTCACACCAGATGAAGATCGATTGATGAAACTAAATTCCCAACTCAGTGAGAAAATGTTGTAGTCACATAGCCAGAATGGTTATGTTAACTACCCCTATGTACTCTACCTCAGTTGAATATAGAACAATTGCAACTTGCTTCTTGCTCGACCAACGGATAGGCCTAGAACCAAGACTGACTGAGTAACCAGATGTGGACTTGTGATCAGTGCTATCACCAGCCCAGTCAAAATCAGTAAACCCGATGAGATCTAATGTAGAGTCTGCTACATAATGAATCCAAAGGTGATGGTGCCCTAAACATATCGAAGGATATGCTTTACATCTTTCCAATGTAGCTCATGCAACTCCTGCATGAACGTAGAAATTACACCAACTACATATAGAGGTCTAGTCTAGAGTGCGTGAGATACAACAAGATCTCCACTAGTTGTCTGTACAGTGTGTTGTCAACTAGTGGAGCCTCCCCGCCATCCTCAAGTTTGAATCATGATAGGAAAGGAGTTGGACCAGACTTGCAGTCTATCATGTGAAATCTCTCAAGGAGATCTCATGCATACTTGGCCTGAGATAGTTTGATGCCTGATGCATTCTGACTAATCTCGATTCCAAGGAAGAAGTGTAGAGAACCCATATCCATCATCAAAAACTTGTCATGTAGAATCCTCTTGACTACAACAATCACTCAAGTCGAGCACCCGATGATCAACAAATCATCAACATAAATAACTAAAAGTAGAAGTGAATCGTTCATCCTGAGCATGTTGACATTCAGGTCTGATTTACAACTTACAAAGTTATGTGACAATAGGTAGGAGTCCATCCTGGCATACCAGGCCCTCAAAGCCTACTTGAAGCCATAAAGTGACTTCTTTAGTCGACAGACCAAAGATGAGTCCTGCATAAATCCCTGGGAATGCTCGATGTAGATCTCCTCAGAGAGATCACCATGAAGAAATCAATTCTTCACATCCATCTGATGGACTTCCCATCCCTTGGCTACAACAATGGCAAGTGCCAATTGTATGGAATCCATATTCACTACTAGAGCGAAGGTCTCATCATAGTCAATACAATGAAACTACGGAAAGCCTTTGGTGACAAGCCTGGCTTTGTATGTGTTGATATTTCCATCCATTACGCTCTTAGTCCTGTAGACCCATCTTCATATGACAAGTTTCCTCCCATAAGTAAGGGGAACTAGGTCCCAAGTCTCGTTCTCGAGGAGGGATTTGTATTCCTCCTACATGGAAAATTCCCAAAAGGGATTTCCAGTAGCCTCGCCATAAGACTGTGGATCCGAAGATTGAACCAAGAAAATATGCTTGGAAGGAAATGGTTCAGTGGCAGTGAGTGCAACAAGAGGCTCCTCAAAATCAGATCGAGTCCTCCTAGTATTGGTTGGATAACCAACAAGATCCCCTACATCCTGAAGAGTAGTCTGTGCCCACTTGGGCCTCTGCTCTGGCTCCACAACTGCATCTGGATGCTCTGAATCTACATCTGAATGTAATGACTCTAAATTTAAATCATCTGATTCCTTTGAATCAAAACTCTCACCTAAATAAGAGTCGACATGTGCATGCTCATCATCTCGGATAGGTGGAAGAGTGAAGGTGTATGCATACGGTTGTTGAGGTACATGTGAGACACTTTCCTCGAATTGGAAACTACGCATAAGGATGAAATGGTCTAGGAAAGATCATTAAGCTGATATCCCTTCACACCGTCAGGGTATCTAACAAAAATGCACTCAGTGCTCTGTGGATCAAGTGCCTTCCTCTTTTCAGAGGGAATCTAGGCCCATGCACTTGAACCAAAAATGTGAAAGTCGGTCACTTCCGGTTTGAGGCCGCTCCAAGCCTCGTAGGGGGTCTTATCCTTGACAGATCAATGGGGAGATCTGTTTTAGATGTATGTTGCACAGTTAAGTGCTTTGGACCATAGTCTCTGTGGTAGAGACTTTGCATGCAACATGAAATATTCCATCTCCTTTAGAGATCTATTTTTCCGCTCGACAACTCTATTTTTCTATGGAGTATAGGGAACTGTGTGCTGCAAATGAATCCCTTCCTCATGGAAAATATTTTGGATCTCATGATTCACATAATCTCCCCCGTTATCAGTTTGTAGGACTTTGATCTTCTTTATGGACTGTGTCTCAGCCAGGGATTTGAAATATTTGAGGTGTTGAAAGACCTCGAAGTTTTGCTTGAGAAAGTAGATCCATGTAAAACGTGAGAAATCATCAACAAAAATGAGACCAAACCTCACTTTGTTGATGGATGGATGCAGAAAAGGACCCATAAGGTCACTTTGGATCAAATCTAAAGGTGCGGAAGCTCGCTGAGACTTTCCTTTGTCGAATTTCTCTTGAGGGTGTTTTCCGAGAACACATACCTTACATACTCCCTTGGAGAAATGGATGTCTGGTAGACCATCAACCAATATTTTATTTCTAATATGTTGCATGTATCTAAAATTCAAATTTCCAAAACTTTCATGCCATATCCTACTACTTTCATCAACATGAGTAAGCAGTAAAGCAGAATCAGGTTCAATGTTCAGAAAAAGTATACAATATAGACTAATGATTTACCTCACCGGTAGCAACCCTGGAGTTGGTTTGCATGTCATAGATGTCCAAGGATTTTGGTGTGAATATGACTTTCTTTCCGGTGCCGTAATTCGTCATCTAATACACGATGAGAAGGTTGACAAAAAACTTGGGAACATGAAACAAATTCTCAAAGATTTCGTTGGTGAGTTGATCCAGATTTGATGAGAAAAATGAAATGAATGCAGATTCTTAACAGATTCTTAACACAAAATAACAGAGATATTGTAAAACTAGTTTTCTATTCAATAATGAAATAAGCTAAAACTGTAAAATGCAATGGAAACAAGCTTGCTGGAATGGTGGCGGCTTATCTCTGAGAAGAGATGTGACAACTGCGCTCATTCGCAAGAAGATCATTACAATGAGGCTTTGAAGGCCTTTTACAATAAACAGGAATGCAAAAAACCCTAGACATCCAAAAAACTAACACTAGGAGATGAAGCCCATTGGGTAAGTTAGTACATTAACTTTCCGGGGTTGTAACTTTTGCATATGATCTTCGTTTTAGGCGAATAATAGCCCATTGGAAAGGTATCATCATAGAGATTAATTTTGGGGCCTCAATCATGTACTAGGACATCATTGAGAAGCTCAATCCCAAAAAACCTTCATTTAGTCCCTCAAAATGGCCCCGGAAGTGAAAATTGCTAAAAATAGTAAATTGCCAAAATTGCCAAAAAATTGTTTTGAGCAAGTTGGAAAAGGTGGTTGGCCACCGATATCCATATAGATCAATCCTCCCTCCTTAGGAAGAAATGGTCTCAATTTCATTGATTTCCCCCATGAGATGAGGATATTTCTGCTGAATTTGGCCCCGGGTGAGCCACTTGCCTTGGTGCAGGAGCTGCCCTGCTTTGACGACTCGATAAAGATGGATCCTTTGTTGTAGAGTTCCCTTGATTTGTGTGTCAACAATATAATCATTGGATTCCTTTTGGATGCAGTCAGGGTTGAGCTCTATTGGTGTCAGTTGTTCTGCTACGTCTGAGGTGTCAAATAATAGTGGGAAATAAGAGCGAAGGAGATCCACGTTGAACACTGGGTGTGGGCCAAGGAAAGGAGGAATGTTGAGCTGAAAAGAATTATCCCCCACAGCCTTGGTGATGTTGTACAACCCATAATGGAGTGGGTGAAGCTTTCGATGGGGTCTTGTTAGGTGTTCTTTCTACAAGTGCAACCAAACTTTGTCTCCCACCTGAAACTTATGTGGCACTTGATGTTGATCATGGCTCTATTTGTACTTGTCATTGGACTTCTATAGGATATCTTGAACATGTTGGTGGATGTGTTGGATCCGATCAATGAACCGAGTGGCTTTGTCAGATTTAGTTGGAACAGGATATGAGGCAGTCGAGCTGACTGTAAGAGGAAGTGCAACATCTATGGGACCTAATGGTTGGAATCCCAACCCCACCTGAAAGGGGTTGTGGCTAGTTGAGCTATGCAGGGCTTGGTTATAGATATGTTGGACATAGGGAAGGCTCTCATCCCATGTGTGAGGGTGATTTTAATTATACATGTGAAGGATATGCACAACCATTCGATTTACAAATTCGGTTTGGCCATCTATCTGGGGGGTGGAAGGTCGTGGATTTGGTTAGCTTGGTGTCCAACAGTGACCAGAGGCGCGACTAGAATGTGCTAAGAAATCAACTATCCCTATATGAGACAATGGTTTGTGGGAATTTAAAATGTACCCAAACCCATTCAAAGAAGAGCTTGGTAGTGGCCTCTGTTGTGATGCTCTTCTTGCAAGCAACCAAAATCACCATCTTAGAAAAGTGGTCAACAACCACAAAAACACAATCATTTCTCTGCTTGGTGGATGGGAGGCCCGACATGTAGTCCATTAAGATGGATTCCCATGGCCTGTCAAGAGTAGGAAGAGGGGTTCACAGGCCCTATGTCTTAGTGGTTGGTTTGGCAATGGTGCAGGCAGTGCAAGACCTGATATACTTGCTGACCTCCTATCGGACTTTCGACCAGTAGAAATGTTTCTATAGCATCTCCACTGTCTTTTCAAAGATGAAGTGTCCTGCCACTTGACTATAGTGGGCTTCCCAGATCAGCTTCTCTCGCTCTCTTGATGGAACACAGATATGGCCTAGATGACATAGAAATTGTTGCCCATGAGTTTGGTCAGCATGATGATGTATTGATGATGGTGTACTCAGGCTCCTCATAAGAACTTTCTCCTGAGTAAATTGGCATTCATCTCTTCCTAGAAAACTCGTTTTTGAAGAGAGTTCGCAGGTTGCTAGTATTCCAGGGTGCGAGAATGACCCATTCTCACAGGCTGCCTTAAGCTGGGGTGCGAACTTCTCGCACTGTGTAACATAGCTAGGGTGAAAACCTTCTCTAAAGCATGGAAAAAGATGAATTCTCGATGGTTCTAGAAGGGAATCTTATAGAAGAATGGGTTGGAATTCGAACGGTTATCCTTGTATTGGATTACCTGATATTGTAGGATCATTCTTATCTAAGTAACCATCTCATTCTCTCCTATATATTGATGGAATTCTCATGGAAAAGGTTAAGCAAGATGCATTGGAGAATTGGTGAAAGAATTGTTTGAAGGACTTAGCTTGAACAGGAGCTTGGAGACTCTAGCAAGTCTATCAAGAGGATTTGATATTCTTCATACAAGGATTGAGCAAGTGTGTGCGTTGGAGCCAAGAGCCATCGAAAGGAAGCTTGCAACATCAAGGCAATCAGGTTTTAATCTTTACTTTCAATCAATATGATACAGTGGCATGTCCCTTTCCCATAAAGCTATTCTCACTTTATTGTGTAATTCCTTGATCATACACATAAGTTGACAGTTGAATATATTTTTCTATCTTCACTTTGTTTGGTTTGTGTTGTCTTGATCTTGACCTCATGAGAGCACAGGAGCGAAGCGGGAGCAACAGAGACCCTAGGAAGTGATATAAAGGTATGTTACTTGTTCCTTCCTACTAGCTAATTCAATGGTCAAAACTTAGGGAAAGAGTCATGTCCTGTCCTATTTTGTTCTAGATCCAGGTGGATCTAGGGAGATCTGTTAGTGTCTACACCTAACGATTAGTCCGATAACAAAATCGACAACTCCACTAGGGAATATAACTTGTTTTCTTGTGGTTTTTGGTATTTTTCCTTGGCCATTTGATCTTTCATTACTTTTCTCCATTCACATCAATCTCTGAGTCTTCAGGATACCCTGATAGACCCTATGGGTCCCAAGGCCTCTTCAAATTTTGTGTCATTTTCCAAAAATTTGGCTAGTTTTAGACATTCTCACACTGCACTCCATAGTTCCTGCGAGAATCTATAGAGTTCACACCCTGCCTTTAGGTTCAGTGCGAGGTTCTCGCACTCTGCTCAAAGCTCACCTACAAGAATCACTAATTCTCGCACTATGTAATATTGCCAACCTGCGAACTCATTTTTTCAAACTTTTGGATTTGAGTTTTGGCATATTCAACTGCTCAAATTAGTCCAAGTGCCTCATAAGAGTTTCTTGTACCATTGATTGATGTCTTTCTTGTCTTCATTTTCGTGCATGAACAGTCTTAGGATTTCAAAGGCTCTTCCTGTCACTTTTTCTTGACTTTCATTTCTTGACTTTTCTTAGCAAAGCTATACTCTCTGATTTCAGAATCTGAGTGTGCTTGTTTGGTTAAGGACCGATGATCGGTTGAAAGTTGAGTTTCTTGGTCTTTATCATTAGCTTATTGTTTGAAAGATCACTTTTCTGATGCAATTGAAAAGACTAGATTGGTTTGCTTCTTATTTTTGTTTGCATTGAAAGAGTGGTTTGGGTTTTTATCATTGCCTGTTTATTGGTTTTTGATTTTCTGCACTCTCACCATCAGGGTGTAGGTCCCTTTTGAAAAGTGAACAAACTTTTTTCTTTCAAAATCATTTTCGTTTTCGAAAACATTGAAAATCAATTGTTGAAATTATTGAAAAAGAAACAATAGAGAATTGTTATTGATGTGTGATTTGTTGCACTTGAATTTTAAAGGAAATTGTGTCTTGTAGTTCCAAGCTTGATCCGGAAAACTTCTCTTTCCCTCCCATACATAGGATTCATTGAACAAAAATTGATATATTTCATTCTCATCCATGCATCATTGGGTTAGAGTCTTATACAACATCAGTTTCATCTCTGTTTCCTTTGAGTAAACAACAGCTCTTAATAACACTACGCAATTGTAAAATTTACCTAGTAACTCTTCTCTAGGGCTCTATTACACCAACATTTAGCTAGGCTAGTGCTTTGGAGTAGGAAGAGAGATACACTCTTCAAAGCACAAAACACACATAACATCTTGTGTTAAGGAGTGTAAATTCCATTTGCAACATCTTGTCCTAGGAAGCCCTTCTCACACAAGGGCCAAACATGAGGCCACATTGATATTGGCAGAGTTACTCACCCTGCTTTGTTGATATCGGTGTAGATATTGCACGTATTACAGGGATCACTCAGAGATATACCCACAATGATGAGTGGAAGCCTTTTGAGTTGATTTCGGGCTAGATACCCTGCCCTTGCATGTGAATCGGACTGTCGACTGTCCCCCTGGGATTTATTGTTGTTGGTGGTAACCTTAGTGGCATATCTTTCTAGGTTCTTACATGAGGTGACTATGAAGGGGAAAGTCTTCACGGTACCTGGAATCGATGTTGACCAAACTCACTCGGGCTCCTTGGAGGGTATACCCATGATTATGTGTGGGAGCTTGCACCAGGGTGTAAGTCCATTAAGCAGGTCATCAACGTAACGTTTCCACCCTATCCCAACCCCTTCTCATGTCGTTGTTGCGACGTTGGATTTCATCACCAACTAGTGACTTCGGAATTAGAAGTTCTTGTTTTCTTGGTGTTGCTTCCTAGATTTTGTTTACTAGCACGTGTTGTTTACCAATGTTGACCATAACATTTTCTTCATGAAGTTTGTCACTCGTTTACAATAGCTCCTCCACGTCGTTCATGTAGAATGCAAGGTTTATCTCCAGAGCATCTAGAAGGTTCTCAACCCTTGCCTGCAAGTACACCTGAGGGCTCTCCTCGACAAAGTGAGGTCACAGTCATCACCACACCACAAGTGGAACGAACTGACTCTCTAGAGAATTTTCGAATTACTAATACTCGAGACGACTTTCGACTTCACCCTGATTCTGAGCGACCATTTATGCGACTGAATTCTTCCGGAGAATTAGTTTTTACGTCTTCTGGATCACCAGTTGGACCCTTTCCAGGCATAGAAGGCCAAGATATTTTTTTGTCTACAGGTGTTTTCCGATGAGACCTTTTTGGTCCAGGTTCACCTATGATTTCTAAAATCAACCTACTTGTGATTTCTGAAATCTCTAGTCCAGAGACAATACTGTTGACTATCTCTTATCACTTTACCATCCCTGTCGAAATGGCCCATCTCACAGATACTACGAGTGTTCCCACCGGTTTTGTTGTGGTTAGTCTTGCTCCCATCAACACACCATGAACACCCAACGTCACTTCGAAATTACCACCTGAATACCGTGTGTTGAATGCTCCCATTCCTACTCCTACGCAAACTCCATACGGATCTCCTGGTGGTCCTTCTTCTGGGCACTCTCTTCCCAGTTTTATTCCAACACTCCCTCAATTCCCTTTTGGAGGACCTTCTTCGTCTTCTACTGGCAGTATTTATCCTAGTGGCGCTATTCTGTCATTCACTCCAAATTATCAAATTTGTGAGATCGGAAGAGCGTCGTGTAGGGAAAGAGTGTAGATCTCGG
>CBVK0100005904.1:0-15174 GCA_900067695.1 Picea abies
GCAGAATACCCGCATCTTTTTTAGGATTTTTGAAATTTTGTTGTATATGGGTACATGGTGCACTAAGGACAGTGCATAAATAAGGGGAGGGGATTGTAATATCCCTAGGCTGAACCCAATTGTAATGTAAATGAAAATGTACTTAATCTAGTGAGTTGTTTGATATCATTTTGTATGCACATTTCATGGCATAGTGCACGTATGTATTGCACAGTAAAATGAGGAAGTGTACACATTCCTGGATACCATGTGCAATAACTTGAGTGCGCATGACTTTGAGGCCAGGGAGCCTTTTTTGTATATGTTGTGTTTTATAGGCTGGTGATCCAATTATTATAAGCTAGGAAGATTATGTTTTGATTAGGCTGGAGAGCCTAGATGTTAAAGGTCAGTGTGTCTATTTTTGTATATGTCTCATAATTAATATAAAATGCATTGTTGCATGCAAACCAACCACGATAAAAGATATGGAGTACTAAAATCCACTAGTTAGGGAAAGGGAGGGGCCTAAAAGTTAAGGAAAAAGGGGTAAGATAGGGAGCTTAAGCCAAAAAGGAATATTATATTAATATTTCTTAAATAATAAAGTATGGATAATTATTTTATCCTAAGTTCTAAAGTTGGGGACAAGTGGGGCCAAAGTAGCTCCCAACATGACAAGTGTCAAGTTGGGAACATGCATACATATTGTTGGGACTTAGTTCATTTTCCCATGTTTTCCATCATTCCTTCCATCATTCAGTCATCCAGTCAATCATCCATGGGCATGCACACACCCATTGAGCTATTTTTTGTATCTTCATGATTGTAACTGAACTTGTATCCATATCCATTTTTTGTTGGTGTATCTGGTTAGCTTGGGAGATGGACTGAAGAAGCAAGTTATCAGGCCCATGGGATATTTAAGAGGCAGGTTGTCAGGCCCATGATAAATTCTCTAGGTGAGATAATTTTTGTGAATTGATTTCCTGAAGGTGCTAAACTACAGCTATAGTTTTCTGAGACTTCCTTTCCGACCTAATCTCGGAAAGGAAGTAGGGCAGTTGAAGGACTGTTGAGAAGAGAAGGGGCACACTTCTTGGGTGGGACAGACATGTGGGGAATGAGGGATTTTAGGTTGTTAGTTTGAGTTGGCACTTGAGACAGAGTCATTCCTGTTGTCTATGAGCCTTTAGCCTGGTTAGGAATCCCTTTACCCGAGTGGAGTTTATTCCCAGCTCGGGGGTGACTCACTGTTGAGAGTGATGAATAGTGTGGTCTAAGGCTGGGAGGTTCGTGGAAGGTCTGCATGCAGTTGGTGACATTCTTGCCAAGATAAGTGTCAATTGTGTGATAGATTTATATGTTTCATTGTTATTTACGTGCTTATTTTTATGGGTTATCATATGTGTAGTTATAACTGTATCTATTTTTTTGTGGGTATTTTCTGTATATGATGCATGTATATGTTTACTATTATTTCAATGTGAATCTGTGTATTTACAGATGTATTGGTATGTCTATGTTTTATATATAATGCTTCTGCAAGAGTTACGTGTGTGTATATTTTAATTGCATGCAGTTCAAAAATTTTATGTGGCATAGCTCAGTTGGATGTTGGGTATGTTACAGTATGTTCCACAGAGAGAATAGTAAGAGTTCTTTGGCATAGCATGGCCCGGTATGGATGGACGGGGATGTTACAATCTTAGACCACCTAGCCAGGGAGACGCATGAAGATGCCTCAAATTGGATGGAATGGCATGCAGAGGAAAAACTGGAAGCGTTGGAACTTCAATCCATCCACCATAGCAGTAGAAAGACAAGATAAAAATACCAAGTTCACCTCGCAAGAAACCGACAGCATAAATTTTTCTACTGTGCATAATAGAGGGGGTACATGTAGGACCAGAGCTATTGGGTCATGTTGGGAAGCTCAAATATTCAGACCATGATGTAGCAGACAAAGCCAAGTTTTTGAAACTTGTGAAGAGAGTCTTTTTACATACTATGGGCACAAATCCATTTGGACAACTGATTGATCAGTTGTATCAGTGGGAAACTGGGTTGGAGAAAATAGAAATTTTAGGTCTGTTGGACCTACCACATTTTGGTAGAGGCCAGAATGCAACAACATGCGTCAAGAAGATATTATCAGTCACAC
This sequence comes from Picea abies, assembly GCA_900067695.1. Taxonomy (NCBI): domain Eukaryota; kingdom Viridiplantae; phylum Streptophyta; class Pinopsida; order Pinales; family Pinaceae; genus Picea; species Picea abies. The sequence continues at coordinate 2,144 of CBVK0100005904.1, forward strand.
ATGGAGGGGACATATGGTTGGACAAACCCATCCCCATAACTGTTGATCTTATTGTACAAATAATAGGTTTACCAATTCAGGGTATGGATCCTGCGTTGTTTTTGGATGACAAAACCAAGGAGAAAGTGCTAGAAGAAGAAATGAATAAGAAGTATGGTACCTCCAGGGGGAAAAGAGACATCATCATCAAACGATTAACAATGCAACCACACAATTGGGCACAAAAATCTTATCCTGCAAGTTGCTAAGAAAATTTCGCAGAGAAGAAGTGCCAACTAGAGTCATTGTAGTTGCATCCCAGTGTGCAGAAGGCACCTCAATGAGATGGGTGCCATATTTATTGAACTTTTTCATGGAGGAATGCAAGGATGCGTAGGACCTAGGCACAAAGTTCCACTACCCATGGTTTATTACCTTAATATCCTTCATGGGATGGAAAGAGCCAAGGTATGTAACTTTATGTACCAAACCCAAACCAAACCAGGGAAAGAGGTATTTGGTACTAAAGGCGATGGTGAATGATAGGAATAAGAGGGAGAATGAGATCATATTTGAATCATACCTACATGACATGCAGGAAGCCATAATCCAGATGTGGAGAATTACACTAGAAGATGTCACGCGATATGCAGACATTGCCAAATTCCAGGCCACACGACAAACAATGTGGATGCAGGAAAAGAATGATCTGGAGAAATAGTGGCCACATATGTGCTACTACATCAAAGAGGGTGACATTGATATGTTCATCAATGAATGGCATGACGAATGGAGGATCCCATCCATTAACCGATAAGTTTTAGAAAGAATAGCAGAGGAAGAGGTAGAGCATGGAGCAATGCAACCTCCGGAAATCCAAGTGCCCAAGAGACCAAGAATGGGACAAGGAAAGTCAACATAGATGGACAAAGGGCCAATGAAGACAAGAACCCATAAGGGGAAGAAGAAGAATACATAGCTGACCAAGAAACAACAGAAATAGTTTGAGGGAGCGCAGGAGACTACCTCAAATCCCAACACACAAGAACCAGGGGGAAATAAGAGACTAGCCATGCAAGCAGGAGGCACACGCAAGAAGTCAAAGGAACAATGAGCATCACCAGAATATACGATTACAGAGGATGATAAGGAAATGATCACCAGAATGGTCCAAGATTTTCTAGCCAAGGACTTCGACCATGCAGCACACCACAGGGACAAACTGCAAAAATAGATGGCAGGATTGGGGAAGTTCCTCAAGAAATTTTGGGAAGTACATATAGCAAGCAGGAGTAGGGGCATAGAGCCATCAACACCACAGACATAAAGAAGAGTGAAAGAGGAAGCTCGACAATAAGAACAAGGGATATTGCAGCCACACATAACATTTCATATCAACCCCATCATGTTGTGCATGGATGAAATTGTGGGGAAGACACCCTTGAAAGAATTAAGCCAAATCCAAGTTGTGATGACAAGGATACCATCAGGAGTATTACACAGGTTGCAGGTAAGCATCAACCATGAGGTAAAATCTCACGCACACAGAGACTTAACCAAATTGAAGCAGGCAACAAAGAAGCGGGATGCGCTGGAAATAGTCTATGAGAAGGCTAAATCTGAGACTGAGGAGGAAATGGAGCATCGAAAAATATTGGAGCATAAAGTGGCAGAAACTTATGAGAAGATTCCACATGCCGCACAGAGTGAGGAAATCACAGCAGCAGAAAAGATTGATCGGATTGCACAAGCAATTGATCAATATCAGAAGGATATCAAGAATCTTCGAGAACAACTCATACCAACCACTCCACCAGCAATGAAGGAGAAAAGGAATTATGAAGCAACAGCGCAGCTGCAGGAGATAGAGCAACAAGTTAGCACAACATCCGACTTGTTTGATAAAGAAGCGCAACTTTGGACCAGGTTGGAGGAGGATTAGTAGGTCCACAAATGGGACATGGAAGAGGAAAGGATCATCACAGTGATCCAAGAACTCAAGCAGAAGTAGAAGACAATACCAATCCTAGAACATGTCAAAGGGACACATGAGATTAAGAAATTTCAGGCAGAGCTAATCTCTCCACAAACCCAGAAACAAGAGCGTCAAGCTCAAATGGGACCACTACAGGAATGGGTAGAAGAAGTCTTGGCACAGGAAGAGGAAGCTAAGACACATATATCATAGGCCCATGCATAATGTGTAGGATTTATCAGTGACGAAATGGCATTCCAGATAGTGGACACAATCAAGGAGAAGATTGTGCAAGCACAGACACAGGCAACAACACTCAAGGAAAATTTCCAGATGATCACCAAGGATATCTAGGAATCTTAGAAGAATTAGGTGGCTCGAGACGAGCCACATGTTAGTGTTGGGGGCCTTTTTGCAGCATACCAAAGTAGAAAGAAGGATGATCATGGGGAAAGAAAGCGTGCAGAAAGTAAAGCGACAGTTGGAAGGAAATGCGGCATGCACGCATGCAAGAAATCTTACACAAGGAGAGCAATAGCTGGAAGGAGGAGCAACACATGCACATGAGAGGAAGACCTAACATGGGTAGGGTTAGGGTTTTGGGAATGTATTGTAAATGGTTGAAGATCCTAAAATGTATAAATAAAGATACATACATATCATAGGGGGTTGGGTTTTTTGCATTGTTCAGACTAATGTTCCATCAGATATATGTAGAAGCTGATGTGTTATGTAATGTTTCATGACCCATTTTTGTATAAGATGTTGAGCTATAGGAGATGAGGGAAGGTATATATTGAGGATTAGATCATAGTCTGAGGATCCTAGTGTGATCTATTTCACCTCATATAGATCTTACCCATCTGAGGAGAATTGTAAGCGCGCAGTGCTGGATACGCAGAACTACCATAATAAAAGAGCCAAGAGCCAAATCTTTGTGGACATAGCCTAGGAGGGGGTGAACCAAGGTAACATCTATGTAATGTGATGAATTCTTACATATATTTATCATCTTTTTAGTAGTTATTTGTTGTGCTTAATGAATGAATGAGTTATTACATTTCTTGTTTAAATGTTGTTGTGATATTGAGGGAATAAGCTATGAAGGTTATTGCATAGTCATGAATTATAGTAGGTTGCAATCACAAGTTATAACAAATGGTTCAGAATACAAATCCCATATCCCACGCTCAATCCTAGGTTGTAAATGCATGAGTCTTACAACCACCCATTAAAGCTATCTCGGGTGAGACTGCGCGGTGCATTCTGTGTGCTACGTTGCCTTCTGGTTTACCAGGAGGGCCGATAGTTTTAGAGGCTTTGTTGGAAACCTGAAAGACATGAAACATGTTTCAATAAATCAGATGGTAGAGAAGGAAGACTAAAATCCAACACTGACATATGAGGTATTGGATGTGGGAAACTAGAAACGACAGAAAAGATAAGAGATGAAAACCTCCAAGCCAAAATAGCATCAAATTCCTTTGACAATCTGAAATTGTGGAGTTTCCACTGGATTTTTATTTCATGGATGTACCAGGTGAAAAGTGCAGTCAATACTATGTTAGGAGCCTTTGTTCACCATCAAATACTAAAGCTAATCTTTGTCATTCTTCCCAGGGAATATATTCAACTTCATCCCCAACAATAGCGCCAAGAATGTTAGCACTGAAAGTCACACTTTGACTGCTAAAGTGTAAGCTCAGCACTGAAAGTCACACTTTGACTGCTAAAGTGTAAGCTCAGCACCCATCAAAAGGTTTTAAGGTAATTTTTATAATAAGATGTCAAATTGATCAAAACTCAGTCAAAACAGTGTAAATCACAGAAAGTTCCAGATAAAATGCATCAGCAAGTGAGGTCTTGGCTAACTTATATCAGGGTTCAAAGAGTAATATGTACAGATGGAAGACTTTAGTGAGTAAAGTGAAATATGTCTACTACTCATGTCGGGCAATACTAGCAGACATATGAAGAAAATATTTTCACACAAGAACCTATTTTAATCAAAAGATAAGCTCTGATAAAATTATAACAACATCACAACAAAACCTTTATTGCAATACAGATACAATAGATCAATTGAAGCATTCAACAAACAGTAGAATCAAATTAAGAGAGAAATAATATGATAGGAAAGAGATTGATTTCTATTCATCAAAAAGTCTCAGGTTTGATACACAAAATCTAGAGAGGCTATGTTACATCCACAATCTCAAAATATGAGTCTCATAATAATCCTTTGAACCCTTCAATGATTTCCAATGCCAATCTTATATCCTAGGCTGTCAATGACAGCTTTAAAATTCAAATTCCCCCTCTTGCATGGGATTACCAGACCTGAAGGTGGAGTAACTACAATTGTTCAACAAAAATAAAAAACTGCTAAAAAATAGGCTAATGATGGTAACCTCCTTAACATCTTTAATATGCTTGATGAAGTTTCCTTTGAGCGCATATCATTTTTGTAGGTGTCCATCCAAATTTTAAATGAAATTACAACAATTTTCATATACTCATATACCCAAATGGAAACTGATGATTCCTTTAAAACCTCCTGAACAAGAGTTTGTAGCACAGTTCACAAGGCCAACATGTATCAGTTAGTTTGTTGTGTCAGGTGCTGCGAACTTTCCTGTAGCTGCTCTTTTCGTTTGAAAATGCATCAAAACACTCCAAAACTATTCCCAGTTCTACCAAATGCTATAATAACATATTTTCATGATATAAGACTAATAATATTATCATATCCTCAACTTAACATGACTTATCAAACATGACTGTCCTCAAAATTGCAAAATACAAAAACAGGAAACTGTCAAAAAATAGATATGAGTCAAGCTATTCATCTTCTTCATTTTTTGACTCTAGAGTTCCTCCTGGTAGAATATTTAGCTAAAATATCCATATTATTCTTGGAAATATCCTCTCTAAAAGGTTGCAGCTCCATCTTTAGCCTTCTAATTTGACCCTGGTAGGCCATGTTCTATCTGTATAAGTTTCTAAGCTTCCTGTGGAGAGGCTGAAACCTTTTAGCTATAAACGTTTCCTTGTCAATATTTTCATGATACATTTCCATGAGTCCATTAAGATTCTTCCTTTCAACCAACTCCTCCATTTTCGGTTTATCAATTTCATTCATTTCCTCTTTAAGTTGTCTATTGATCCTCTTAAAGGTAGGATATTCTGGAGGAGTAGTTATCTATATAATCTCAATGTGCTCCTTAATAGGTACACTTTTACCCTTTCTTTGAATTGGAGCTCCCACTGTATATTCCTTCACAATGATTTCCTATTTTGTTGATTCTCTATTAAAAGGTCTCCTAGCCCTGACCTTGTCTACAAAAAGTGGTGAAGAGAACAACAACTTTCTTCCTCTCAAACATGTGGTTCTAATTGAAGGAGTCTCTACTGGACTGGGAGCTAGAAACGATGAAACCTCTCTTTGTTGAGACTGAGAAGGTCATCCTTCTTATTCATGTTCCTTTGTTTCTTTATCATATTTAATAGTTCTAATTCTCTTCCTTTTCTTTTTCATCCCCAAATGTATAGTCTTGTTAGCCTGAAGAGGGATTTGTACCTTAGATTGTGGGGTAGGAGAAATATTCAGCTAAAAGTCTGAAGAAGTAATGAATTATTCCCATTAAATGTTTTTCTTTCTTAATTCCTCCATCTCCAGCATATTTATCAATCATGAATGGAAAACACTTGTATCAACTACCTTAGATTTATCCTGGACCCTGTTAGACATTTTTCCAATACTTCTAAACAAGTAAAAAGGAAGATTCATAGCATCTTTCCCTGTGAAGTGTAGCAATAGCCTTATATGGTATTGATAGATCATGTTAAATCTCCCTTCACATGTAAAGTATATTTTAATTACCTTCAACATCTTATCAAAACCCTCCAACATATGGTATTTGGGCACACCCTTTGACAAATTGTCTTCTTAGTATTATGGTTTGAGGAACTCCCTTGAAAAGCCAACATTTAGGGTCATGGACTTGAACCATATCTCCCCAGTACCAGGTATCTCACTGGTTGTTGATATGGCCATTTCAGATACTTAAAACTCTAGTATCCCAACCTTGGTCTTGGTTCCATCAAATTTCATTGTGAATTCCTTAGCCACCTCTAGGTGCCCCTTCTGCATTTTCTGACAAAAATTAATGCATCCCACTCTTTGGAAGACCTCCTTGATTAGGGGTTCCTCAACAAAAAATTGCATATCATAAGGCTTTGTCCTCAAAATGTCCCCTCCATTGTGAGCCTTCTTTTTCTGATTATCCATTAGTACTAGCTGGGAAGACTCTATAACAATACTTGAATTATTACCCACAGGTGAAACAGAGAAGCAAGGGAAATGACCACTGGAAAATATGATAAAAAGGCCAAATATACTTCTCACAGTGACAATGCTTCTAAGTAGGATTCAAATTGGATAACAGTGGGGTTAACTTCATAATCATATAAAATAAGAGTGTGAACAAATGATGAGTTTGCAAAAGATGTTTTTTCTGCAAAGGGTGCTGGAACAAAGAGTTCACAACACTGGTTGATTGCACAGAGTTCATAGTGCCCGATAAAGGGTTTTGGAAAATCTGTGTGGGATCAGAGATCCAGATGCAAAGGATTAATGAATAAGGTATCATAAACACAAGGATTATTATGGCTTCAATGGATAATATACAAATCATGAGGAGGGAGTTATGAATCTTGTCAACATATCGATGAGACAGTTCACAACACCAATGAATAGTTCACAATGCCAAAAAGAGAAATAGCCATTAACCCCTTTTCAGACCTTAAGGAAAGGTGGAAAATTTCATAGAGTACCTGGTATTCTGGAGTTGAATGTTGATACCTTCATATTTGCACGGGGACACCTACAAGTGGTCTAACTGCAAACTATCCTCTGCAACCAGTTCACAGTGAAGTGCGTAGCGCCTGTCTGTAACACCAATTTGCAATCGAGATGGAGAATGATTTGTACACTTGGAAAAAACGATTAAAAACATTTATGACAATAATACCTAGATATTGGTTTAAAAATCAACTCTGAAAACAAGGAGATCTTCAATTGACATGACCCATAAATGCAAGATGTACCCTTGAAAGCACTGTGAACTCACCTAGTGAATTGGCAGCGTACAAATCAGACTTGATTTGACATTTTAATGAGAAAAGGTGGAAAAAGTACGGGTCAATGTACAACATGGAGAAAATGACATGTCAGGATGATGATGAATAATTTTAAAATATGTGACTCAATGACTCTTTAGATCGAAGCCAAACTCACCATAACTTATTCATACCAAAAAATGAAAAATGACTATGGAAAAGGGACACAAAACCTATAACCTAATGAACAAATATGACTCAAAATCAAAACTAAAGACTTTTTTTACCCTTGAAATTCTATGTGATAACAAATTCAAGCTCCAAAACATGAGAAAAGAAGTACTATTGCTTGGGTACATGATTAGTCTATGGGACGACATTGAGAAAGCATTCTAAATAGGACCACATATGCTTAAAATTGAAACAGATGATGTATATTTTTTGACGGGGCTCTCGAGGAGAGGGGAACCCATACTATTTTCCAAACACCAAGATACTCCGCAACTGACCGAGGCATACATTGTCGATCATTACATACCAAGTTCATGGTTGGTGGGAGGATGGATTATGATAAAAGATGTGAGTGATATAGCACTTTGATCTGTTCTATTCACCATCACCAAGTTGGCGAGGAGAACCAGTTCCCACTTGTCTTCTAAATCACAGATCTCTTATTCCATACAGTGTTTGGAATCGAGATTGTTCAGCTTGAGTGCAGGGTTCCTAAGGAATGTCAAAGAGAAAATATCCAAATGCAGGACTAAAAAAAATAGTTTGGATATGGTTATTTCTTGTTTTCATTTTTCTTAGAGAGTATCCCTCATATGTAGCCATAGGTTTTGATGATAGCATGTCCTGTGATCGATCCTCATATGGAGAGGTGGACCAATCTTTCCCTCGGGTTGGGGAATGAACCCTATTCTTTTAGATTTATTGTTCACTTCTTCACATGGTGGAGAAGGCAGTTAGTGGTGATTAAGGACTTCCCCTATGCTGGGTAGATTTCATATGTAGTGCAGACTTCGTACTCCCCAAGGGAATACAGTGGGATGCATGAGGTACGAAAGATAACCATAACCTTGTAACCAATATTCTTGTTTTATTTGTATTTGTTTTTTTTTTTACAACGAAGGATCTAAACCATATCATTTTCATTATGCAGACTAAAGTGTGTCACGTCCGGCAGAGATGCTAGCATTGGGGTGTTTTGGGGATGCATAGGAAGCATCTAAGCATGACTTCGTAGTGGGAGCACTCCGCGAGGTAGAGAGAAACCTTTGGGGCTTGATAATGGGTGTACCTCCCTTAAGGAGTCAATATGTTCCTTTACACTTGCAGTGACACATAGTTTGGGTCCTTGAAGACATCAACCATTTACTACGACGGGTGGCACAAGAAGTACTGTACTTTTTGGAGAACAATGTGATAAAGGAGGATGAGTAGAGTCCTCAGATATTTTGTAGTCCTTATGATGATACCATGGGCATGAAGGCCCAAGTTTTTCTTCATTATGTACTTTTGTATGATGTACTTAAAAAACATTTTCTATCACGCATATATGTGTGTGTGTGAGAGACTTTTACAACTACCTATGATGTATTTTGTGTTTTTATGTGATGTTTTTGTACATATGATTTATGTTTCAAATGTTTTATCTATGCGCAAGATACCAATCCAGCATGTAATTTTCTAATGAATCTGAAGTTGTATTGAGTTATCTCGATATGTTTCTATATTGAAGAAATTCAAACGATATTTCGATACGGAGAACTCTTAGGTGGAGACATAGTAAAGTCGAGTTGTGAACAACATACTCACAATTAATTTGATGGACCATGAGTTGAGAGTCTAGGTTGATGATAAATTGAGTTATACCTAGAAAGGAGGCTTTGGTTAAAATTATGATGACGACATGATATTCTGTCACGTTATTAGTCGTAGATCTAAGGAAAATTCCTCCTAAACTCGCTAACTTGCTAGAGTGGTAGATGACCCAAGTTGCAAAAGAGATGTTCTAGGTGTGCCGACTAGTGCCATCTGTAAACCCAAAACATATGGGAAATGGTGATGTCATATGTGCATTCAATCACAAAGCAAAGTATAAGCAACCGATACAAAACTCATGCACACAAAATAAAAGACACATCAAGTCAAGAGTATATAGTACAGTAATGTAAAAAGAAAACATGCAAGATATTCTATGCATAGTACTTCTTGATGTAAATCCATTTCGAGGCTCACTGAAATATATTCCATCATAGTCTACTAACTCGTAGGCGCCTCTATGTAGCATGAATTTTATGATGTAAGGCTCGTTCCACATGGGTTCTAACTTTCCTACCCCTATTTTTGCATGATCTTGATCATGTACTAGGACTAGATCTCCTTCTGTGAAAGCACGAGGTTTGATGGATTTTTCATATTGATTTTTCATGAATTTTTGATACGTCGCATTGATGAGAGTGCCATCACGACAAGTTTCATCCAACTTGGTTAAATACAGGAATCGTTCCTCTTCAGTAGAAGTGTGAGTTAGGAGTTCTATGGTAATTTTTCAATGAGGAGATCTCACATTCGATTGGTAACACCACTTCTATTCCATATGCCAACTGGATTGGCATGAATCTAGTTGCAGTTTTTACTGAAGTTCGATAGGCTCAGAGTGCGGAGAAGATCTGCAAGTGTCAAGAGGTTTTGTTTTCTCCTACCATGCATTGAAGAATGGTCTTCAAGACCTTTTTGATGGATTCAACTTGTCCATTCTCTTGATGATAGTAGGGGAATGAGTTTTCATAGAAAAAACCCAACTTGGTGTGAATTCACCCATCATCTGGTTCTGGAAATGTGATCCATGATCAGTTACAATTGCTTGCGGTATACCAAATCGAGTGATGATGTGGTTAAAAATGAAGAGTGTTGTAGTGGGACCATCGTTAAGGAATGTAGGCATATACTTAGCCCATTTAGTGAAATAATCAATGGTAATAATGATATAATCATGTCCCCCAGCTGAGGTAGGCTTACATTGCATAAAATCGATGCCCCATTTTGCAAAGGGGTTGACGAAGACAATGAGATGTAGTAGAGTGGGGTGGGTATGTGCTTTCTTCTAAAATATTTGACAGGGTGGGAATTGTTTAACGGTCGTAATGAAATATTTCAATACAGAAGGCCAAAAATAACCGACACGTAATATTTTTTGGGTTATAGCCATCCCAAAAAGATGATCGCCACAATATCCAAGATGACAGTCATTTAACACTCATTCAGCCTCGTTGTGGGTTAAACAATGTTGCAGGACAATATTAATGCCATGGTGGTACAATGTGTCATTGATGATGAGGTAGTATTTGGAGTGGTGTCAAATTCGATGTCATTCATCACGTGAAATGTTCGGCTAAAAACGTTGGGTTTGGATATAGAGAAGAATATCCTTGTACTGAGGATCAGACGTACTAATGAGGAACAAGGATTCATCAGGAAGAGAATCATCAAGCTCAATATCCTCATCAGTATGGGGAAGATCACAAATCAATTCCATGAAAACCAATGATTTATTAGCTTTTGATTTGGAAAACTCGAGATCGAATTCATGGAGAATAACAATCCATTTGGAATATTTTCCCCCAAGTACATGATGATTCAAGATGTGGTATGTGGGGTTCGAGTCTACAATGACCGTGGTAGTGCGTAATAGAATGTAATGGAGAAATATCTAGATGAAAAAAATGTCACCAAAGCCAACTTTTCGACATGCAAATATCAGAGTTTGGGACCTGATAGAATCTTACACAGATAGGAGATCACATGTTTGTTTATGTCATCATCCTCTTGTACTATAAATATAGAAATAGTGGAAGTAGAGGCAACCAAATAAAGGATATAGTCTTTCACATAATTCGGTGGGTGCAAAACATGTGTATTCGTTAAAGCATGCTTAAGAGCATCGAATGAGCATTGAGCAGTTTCATCCCAGATGAAATGGGAATCTTATGCAACAAAATCATAAATCCTTTAGTGATTTTGGTGTAATTGCAAATGAAGCGGTGAATAAATTTTTCCTTCCCTTGTAAACTTTGTAGTTGGATCAGATTTTTGGGAGGAGGTAAAGCTAGAATGGCTTTGAATTTTAAGGGATCCAACCTAATCCCGTCTTTGGAGACTACAAACCCGAGGATTCTCCCTGATTCGACAGTGAAGATGCATTTATCGGGCTTCAAACGGATGTTTTAAAACTGGCATCGAAGAAAGATGGCTCGTAGGTGACCAATGTGGTCTTATAGATGAGAAGAGTGAGCGGGAAAATCATTGAGGTAAGGTTCAAAAATATGGTTGATATTGTGGAATGCATACGACATGGCCCATTGAAAAGTGGATCCAACATTTTTAAGGCCAAAAGGTCATTTCTGATAAGAAAAATTCCCCCAAGGGTAGATGAAGGTTTTTTTATGTTGATCAATCGGTAGAATGTCAATATGGTTATATCCAGAAAAACCATCCATAAAGGAGAAAATGGAGTTTATGGCACAATTATCGATAATATGGTCAATAAAGGTTGTAGGGTAATTGTCCTTGGGACAAGGCTTATTAAGATCCCAATAATCAACACAAACACGAATGGTCCCATGTTTCTTGGTGACTGGAAATATGTTGGAAACCCATTCGGTTAGAGGGATAGGATAAATAAAACCAGACTTTAATAATTTTTCGACTTCTTCCTTTATGGTTGTGGTTTTCTTCGGATGAACCAGGTGAATTTTTTTTCTTACAGGTTTAATTCCTGGGTAAGTCTTGATTTCATGCACAACGGTCGATGGATTGATCCCTGGAATTTCTTCATAACTCCAAGAAAATATGTCGTGGGATTCCTTGAACAAGGTGTTGTAAGTTTCAACTTCTTCAGCTGAACAATTGGTGCCTAGTTGTATGTTTTCCACAGTACCTTCTTTGATTGATATGTCGAAAGTAATCATAGAAGATATGTTTCCCAAATTCCCCTCGGAGATGGTATCCTAAGTGAGTATTGGATATTGGGGATAGTTGATGATATCATTAGGAAAGATAGAGGATATATCTTTCTTAATATCATCCAAACTCGAAATAAAGGACTAAATATGGTGGTTTTCATCCCATGGTGCCTCCTTGAAACTAAGCATTTCCATAATAGATTCATCTGATGGAAAAATATATAGGATGTAATCGAAAGTATAGGATAGGGAGTCTAACCGGGATGGTAACAAATAAGTCATAGATGCCAACAGATGTTGGTCATCTGGTGAAGGAGAGGCAGACTAGATAGCGTCGCGTTCAGCCTCTGCAGGACTAAGTGGCATGATGTCACCTAGTGCATCGAATTCTAAAGGACTAGGCACAATCCATGGATCAGATGATTTGTAGGATTGATGTGCCATAGTCGAGATCATATTGATCATTTCGATATGTTTCGTAGTGGGAAGAAGAGGTGTAGGAAAGGTACCCATAAGCGAAGAGTATTTTAAGATACCTACTCCAACACTTTCATAAGTGATTTTTGAATCTCCCAGAAAAGGAATGTTATTGGTCGTTTGAGTGCGAGCTTCGGGGGTGCAGTAATCTAACTAATCGATAGTCACAATTTTACCTTGATGGAGAAATTGGACACATCAAAACACCGAAGAAGCAATGACATCCATAGCATAAAACAAATTCTTCCTAGCAGCAAGTTGTAATCGAGGGGAGCATAGACTACTTCAACATCTACTGAAACAATCTTTCCTCCTAATTGAATTGCTAAGGATTGCAATATTCCATGAGGATGGAATCCTCTCCCATCAAATGCTCGTAACATGGTGGGATATTGATTGAGATCATGAGATTTGAGGCCTTTCCAACAAGACAAATACATGACACATGTGGAAGCTCCCTCGTCCAAGATCGTGCGATGAATATGTTGATTGTGGACAACAACATCGATCTG
>CBVK0100005905.1:0-15173 GCA_900067695.1 Picea abies
ATAAAATTGCCTCCCTTAAAACTTTATTTTCACAACTTAACCATGATATCATTTTTATCCAAGAAACCTTCGTAAGAAGTGACAAGGCTATTAGGATTTTCCTATAATGTGTTCCCTCTTGGAATGTTGTGGCTCTGGACCCTTGTGGTTGATCCAGTGGATTGCTAAGTGGATGGAATCCAACCTTTGCTGAGCTATCTTCTCTTGACACCCTTGCAGGTATTTGTCTGGAAGGAAGGTTTAAACAGTTAACGGATAAAGTAAAATTGATAAATTGTTATGCTCGCTATAAGGATAGGGAATTATTATGGATCCCTATTTTTCAGTCTGGTTTATTGAAAGAGGAAGGCATTATAGTTGGAGGAGATCTAAAATCCACACTTTAAATGAGGGAAGTATGGAGGAATACAGTAAGATCAGATCCACTCTCAGACTTCTTCACAAGTCACATACACTCCTCTGGTTTAGTGGATGTCCAGCCTATAAAAATTACTCCCACTTGGTGGAATGGAAGAGCTAGAATTGATTTCATTGCGAAGAGATTGGAACGTTTCCTACTAGACGAATCCCTTTTCAACAACAACTTCAAGGTTAGATCTTGGGTGATCAATTCTACCATTTCGGATCATAATTTGATCTCTCTCCAACTGGACTCTCTTTCTCATAATTCTAAGCGACCATTTAAGTTCAACTCTACTTGGATCAAGGATCTATATTTTCCTTCTCTCATCAAGCAAACATGGTATTCAATGAGTCTTTGGTCAGATTCCTCCTCTATCCAACTACTATGTTCAAAACTAAAGAACCTAAAAAAAGCAGTGATCAATTAGTTGAGAGATAAGAAAACACAATTACAATCAGAATTGCTCCAAATAGATTCCAAGATGGAAACAATCTTTGATAAGTGTCCGACTTGGATTTTTTAGCAAAAAGACCTGAACATACACAAGGTTCTGAAGCAGGAAAAATAAAATATTATGGCTATTGAAGAAGATACTTGGAGAATCAGAAGTAGAGCTATTTGTCTCAATAGTGGAGATAAGAATACTAAATTTTTCCATAAATATGCCACTATGAGGAGGACACATAATACAATTTGGGATATTGAAGATGATTCAGGTGTCCTCCACACATCTGATCCTGAAATTAAAAAGATTGCTATGGAACATTTCAAATCTCAATTCAGATCCATTGAGTCTAAAGATATACGCTACCAGCTCAAGGTACTTGAACATTTAACAAATATTTTTAATGAATCAGATTGTGAATGTTAAATTTGGCAGCATCGACAGTCATTCTCCAATGAGAGATCATATGGGCCACAATGAGGCTAGCCAGGGAGATTTGGAGAATCAACTAGTCTTGTGAGGTATTGATAAAAACCAGGGGGGAAAGTACAACCTCTATGAGTCAAACCAAAAGTCAGGACAAACGAGATGCTATGTGAGTCTAATGCAAAAGTGAGGGCAATTGTACAACCTCTGTGAGCATAGATAGTCTAGTTCAAAAGTCAGGGGGAACATACAACCTCTGTGAGCATAGACAGACTAGTGAAAAATTCAGGGGGAACATACAACCTCTGTGAGCCTAGTCAAACCTTCTAAGCCATGAGAAAAAGTCAAGGCATATAGCAAAATTTAAGTTGAATATAAAATTCCTATGAGCTAGAAACAAAAAATATTCCTAATATTGAAAATGATATAAATGTATTTATCTAGTGCGTTGGCACGTGTAACATTATCCACCATGAAGAGAATTATTAATTTCCTTGTAAAGAGTTGAGTTGTAACTGAATTCCAAAGTCTTGTTATATTTTTGAAATAAAGTGTAATGTTTTGTTTTAACTGAAGTCCTAAGTCTAGTTCTATTTTTGGACTAAAGTGTAATGTTGAGTTGTAACTAAAGTCTCAAGTCTAGTTCTATTTTAGAACTAAAGTCTAATGTTGAGTTGTAACTGAAGTCTTAAGTCTAGTTCTATTTTTGAACTAAAGTGTAATGTTGAGTTGAAACTGAAGTCTTAAGTCTAGTTCTATTTTTGAACTAAAGCATACCAGTCTCAAGTCTAGTTCTATTTTCGAACTAAAGTATAATGTTGAGTTGTAACTAGTATCAAGTCTAGTTCTAATTTCAAACTAAAGTATGAAGCTGAGTTATGATTAACTCATGCAAAAATTTTACTATTTCAAGTCTCTCCTCTTCTCCTCTTCAGCCTATATAAGCAGAGGTCAAACCCTCTCTTCAACATAGTTTTGATATGTAGGTTAAGGGTGAAGAAATAGAGTCACATCTCAGTGATAAAGAGGCAACATACCAAAGCAGCATATCAGTGTTGTATATCAACAATAGAGGAATCATATCATAGGAGTATTTCAACAAGGTCTTTTAGGACTTTGTCAGGTCAGAGTCATCATGGCAAGCTCTTTCAGAGAAGAACATTCATGGTGGAGATTTTTAAGTGACCTTACATTATTAATGCAATAAACGAATATCGTTTGCTGGGTTTTTCTCCCTGTACAAGGTTTCCCCAGGGTATATGTGTTGTTGATGTGCATGCTTACTCATCTACATAGTTATTGATATTTGATTATGATTTGGTATTGTTGAAGTGTATTAATCTAGAATCAAAGTGTTGAAGAAAATAAAAGAATTAATCTGCATAAGAAATCAAGCTCATAATTTAACATGGTATCAGAGCTTAGGGTGTGTTAAGATTGTTGAAGTGTAGAAATAGGTACACACAGATCTAAGATAGCTTTATTAAGTTTCCAGTGTGAGGTCCATGGCATCCTCCATTTCAGTTAGGGCCGAGGATAGGCTCGAAAGAGCTGCCAACTTCAATGTGTGGAAGCTCTGGATAACAAATAACTTGTAGGAGCATGATCTTGAGAAGTATATGACCACAATGGTGGATGAACCCACTAATAATGCAGGAAGAGCGGCCTTTAGGAAGAATCAATAAAAGGCCAAGATAATCATCTTTGACTCAGTCAAAGACAATATAATGTCTGCAATGACTTCGTTAATGACTACTAAGGACTATATGGATACCTTGGTGAATATGTATGAGAAATAGGCTCCAAGTCAGAAGAGGACACTTAAGCACAAGCTTAAGTATTTGAAAATGGAGAAAGGTGAATCAGTAGCATCTTTCTGTTCCAGGATAGCCCAGATCAGAGATCAAGTTTTGGTCATAGGGGTGATAGTGGACGATGATGATTTAGTGCAGACCATTTTTTACAGTCTTCCTTCGTCATGGGAGACCTTCTTATCCAGTGTAAGTGGGAGAGAGATTCAACCCACGTTTGAGAGGTTATGGAATGATTTCCTCCAGGAGGAGAGTCGCACAGCTACCAGGAGCTAGCCAATGAAAGAAGAGCACTCAACTTTAGCATCAAGATTCAAGGGAAATAAGAAAGGCACCTTCTAGAAAATATGTCAGAGGAATCCAAACACCAAAGGTACATTCAAAGGAAAGAATATTGATACATCTAAGATTAAATTCTTTAGTTGTAATAAGTTGGGTCATTTTGTTAAAGATTGTTGGTTTAGAAATAAATATCCAAGGAAAGGGAAACATCATGCCTCAACTGTCGAGGATGATGAATCCAAAAGAAATTAGAAAAGTCCTTCTAATGAGAAAGAAAATAGAATACAATATTACTTGGTTTCTTCCTTATCCAGTTCAGTTTTCACGGGGTCGAAAACTTGGTTAGTAGACAGTGGTGCATCAAAGCACATGATAGGATACAAGGAGATCCTCTTAGATTTCGAGTCAAAATATTTTTCAGAGCAGGTTGAGCTTGGGGATGAAAAATGTTACAAGATAGAGGGAGTTGGATCTATCTCCTTCAGATTGGAATCTGGGGCTTGACTTCATATTGATGAAGTATTATATGTTCCAGGGATCAAGAAGAATATACTATTAGTTGCAACCCTTGAGGACAAGGGATGTTAGGTGATATTCAAGGACAAGAAGGAACTATTGTGGGCTAAAGTTAGCCACTTAAGTACAACAAAACCCATTGGTACTCGCACTGGAGGACTCTACATCATGTCACGACAGTCATTTGAGGCATTAGCTAATGATGAAACTAGCTCTAGCAAGTTGTGGCATAGAAGACTTGGACATCTTCATTTCAAAGCTCTTCCAGATCTACAGAACATGGTATGTGGCATGCCCTCTATTTGTCTTAGTAAAAATGAAATTTGTAAGGGATGCATGCTAGGTAAAAATATAAAGAAAGCATTTCCTAGTAGTGACAATAGAGCTCAGGGCATCTTAGATCTGGTTCATTCTGATGTATGTGGTCCCATGTCATCTCCATCACTCAGTGGTTGTTTGTATTATGTCATTTTTATTGATGATTACTTAATAAAATATTGAATATATTTTCTTAAAGCTAAAAGTGACACATTTGATAAATTCAAAGAGTATAAAGCCTTTATTGAAAAGCAGACAGGGAAACACATAAGAATCCTTAGAACAAACAATGGAGGAGAGTTTGAATCTCTTTAGTTTGAGGATTTTTACAAGTTAGCAGGAATCAAGAGATAGTTGACCGTGCCATATAACCCTAAGAAAAATGGAGTTGTCGAGAGGAAAAATAGGACAATTTGTGAGGCAACGAAATCAATGATGTTTGATAAGGATCTGCCAAATTATTTATGGGAAGAAGCTACCTCCACTTCCATGTATATTCAGAACAGGTGTCCACATGCTATCTTGAAGGAAAAGACTCTTGAAGAATTATTCTCAGGGATCAAACCTGAAGTAAGGCATCTAAGGATATTTGGGTGTCCTGTGTATATTCATGTCCCTAAGGAAAAGAGGACAAAGATGGAACCATCAGGAAAGAAAGGGGTTTTTGTGGGGTATAGTGAGAACTCCAAGGCTTATAGGATTTATGTACTAGGTCAGAAGCAAATAGAGGTAAGAAGAGATGTGACTTACCATGAGGAAGCTGCATTTAAGAAATCCAGAGAGCTTCAGCAGGAATCAGAAGCAGTTCAACCAACTTAAACCTCTTCTGAAAATGAGGAGTCAGATGATTAGATGGAGGAACCTCATGAAGGGACAAGTAATGAGCCCCTAGAACTTGCTGAAGTGTTAGAAAGAACTATTGAAGAACCTCCAACCAAAATGAATCCAGGGTGGCTTAAAGAAATAGTGTAGGAAGTAGAAAGGATAATTTCTCCCAAATCAACTTTCAGGGAAAGAAAGAGGCCTCATAGGTTTGGAGGATATGTTGCACTGATGAGCAACATTAGTGATGATGAAAATTCTTCATTTGAAGAAGAAGATAAATTACAAGTATGGAAGGATTCCATGCTTGTGGAATACATGTCTATTATAAAGAATAATGTTTGGGACATTGTGTCGAGGCCAAAAGACAAATCAATGGTTTCTTCCAAACAGATCTATAAGATCAAACATGCAACTGATGGAAGTGTGGAAACGTTCAATGAAATATTTGTAGCCAGAGGCTTCACTCATAAATAAGGAATCGACTACGAAGAGAATTTTTCTCCTGTAGCCAGGTATACCTCCATTCAAACTATTATTGCTTTATCTTTTATTCTTGGTTGGAAACTACATCAGATGGATGTAAAATCAACATTATTGAATGGAAAGATTGAACATGACGTATTTGTGTAACAACTAGATGGTTTTTTACTGCTTAACAAAGACACTCATGTATGAAATCTAAGGTCTTGTATGGTCCTAAGCAGGCTCCTAGAGTTTGGTATGACAAGATTGATTGCTTCCTTAAAAGCCCAGGCTTTCAGAAAAGTGATGTTGATGCAAATATATACTTCAAGGTAGGAGGTAACCAAACTGTTATACTAATCATGTATGTTGATGATATATTTATAACAAGAGATGAAGGGCTAATAGCCTGGTGTAAGAGGGAGCTAACCTCATAATTCGAGATGAAATACTTAGGCTTGATGCATTAATTCCTAGGATTGGAAGTGCGGCAACGACAGGGCGAGCTATTTCTGGCACAATGAAAATACACAATGGATGTACTAAAGAGGTTTGGTATGATGGATTGCAAATCCATGTCTACTCCGATGGTTACCAACCTGAGGAAGCTGGATGATTATGATATAGGTTCATATTTGATGGATCCCACCATGTATAGGTAGTTGATTGGATCATTGATGTACATGATCCACACTAGGCCAGACATATGCTATGCAGTGATTGCAATGAGTTAGTTCATGACTGAATCGATACAGAGATATTGGGTGACAGTAAAGCACATATTGAGATATCTCAGAGGGGCCATTACTTATGGTTTGAGATATACCTTCTGTGGTGGTTTATTTCTGCATGGGTATGCATATGTTGACTGGGAAGGAATCTCGGTGGATCAGAAGAGTACTTCCGAATACTGCTTCAGTTTAGGATCAACTATGATATCTTGGTCAAGGCAGAAGCAGGGATCCATTGCATAGAGTAAAACAGAGGCTGAGTACATTGTAACAAGTGATCCTAACAAGGAAGTAGTATAGCTCATAAAATTGGTTTCTAGGTTGTTTGGTGACCAGATTGAGATGACAGTGGTTCACTGTGATAATCAAAGTTGCATAAAATTGACAGAGAACCTGATATTTCACGAAAGGTCAAAAAATATTGACATGAGGTACCACTACATTTGAGACTTGGTTGAGAGAAAAACTTTAAAGCTATAGTACATAGCCACGAGCGAGTAGGTAGTTGATACCCTGACCAAGCCTATGACCTTGAGACAGTTTGTGAAAATGAGAGGCAATCTTGGTGTAGCTAAGAATGAATCCCTCGCTAAGAGGGAGTGTTAAATTTGGCAGCATCGACAATCATTCTCCAATGAGAGGTCATATGGTCCACCCTGAGGATATCCAGGGAGATTTGGAGAATCAGCCAGTCTTGTGAGGTATTGACAAAAGCCAGGGGGAACGTACAACCTTTGTGAGTCAAACCAAAATTCAGGACGAACGAGATGCTATGTGAGTCTAATGAAAAATTCATGGGGGATGTACAACCTCTGTGAGCATAGAAAATCTAGTGAAAAATTCAAGGGGAACGTACAACCTCTGTGATCATAGACAAAATAGTGCAAAAATCAGGGGGAACATGCAACCTCTATGATCCTAGTCAAACCTTTTGATCCATGAGAAAAATTCAAGGAATCTAGCAAAAGATAGGTTGAATATAAAATTACTATGAGTTAGAAACAAACGATATTCCTAATATTGCAAATGATATAAATTTATTGATCTAGTTCGTTGGCACGTGTAACATTATCCACCATGAAGAGAATTTTGAATTTTCTTGTAAAGAGTTGAGTTGTAACTGAAGCCCTAAGTCTAGTTCTATTTTTGAACTAAAGTGTAATGTTGAGTTGTAACTGAAGTCCTAAGGCTAGTTCTATTTTTTAAATAAATTGTAATGTTGAGTTCTAAGTGAAGTCTCAAGTCTAGTTCTATTTTAGAACTAAAGTGTAATGTTGAGTTGTAACTGAAGTCTTAAGTCTAGTTATATTTTTGAACTAAAGTGTAATGTTGAGTTGTAACTGAAGTCTTAAGTCTAGTTCTATTTTTGAACTAAACCATACCAGTCTCAAGTCTAGTTCTATTTTCAAACTAAAGTATAATGATGAGTTGTAACCAGTATCAAGTCTAGTTCTAAGTTCGAACTAAAGTATGAAGTTGTTTTATGATTAACTCATGCAAACATGTTACTATTTTGAGTCTCTTCTCTTCTCCTCTTCAGCCTATATAAGAAGAGGTCGAACCCTCTCTTCAACAAAGTTTTGATATGCAGGTTAAGGGTGAATAAATAGATGCACATCTCAGTGATAAAGAGGCAGCATACCAAAGCAACATATCAGTGTTGTATATCAACAATAGAGGAGTATTTCAGCAAGGTCTTTTATGTCTTTGTCAGGTCAGAGTCATCTTGTCAAGCTCTGTAAGAGGAGAACATTCATGGTGGATATTTGTAAGTGATATTACATTATTAATGCAATAAAGGAATATCATTTTCTAGGGTTTTTCTCACTGTATAGGGTTTACCCAAGGTATATGTGTTGTTTTTGTGCATGCTTACTCATCTACATAGTTATTTCTATTCGATTATGATTTGGTATTGTTGAAGTGTATTAAGATAGAATAAAAGTGCTGAAGAAAATAAAAGAATTAATCCACATAAGAAATCAAGCTCATAATTTAACAGTGAAGAGATTGGTAAAGTTGTTTCGTTTAATGAAGTTAAAGATACAGTCCTCAAGACGCCCAAAGACAAAATCCCAATCCACAATGGCTAGACACAAGAACTTTTCCAGTCTTTTTTCAAGATCTTGGGGGAGGATCTTCACTTGTCTATCGAAGAATCCAGAGTGTCTGGGTTTATTGCAGGTTCACTTAATGCCACCTTCTTCGCACTTATTCCCAAATTTAATAAACCAAGGAATTTTCATGATTTCAGACCAATCACACTTTGTAATTTTGTATACAAAGTCATCTCCAATATTATTGCTACAAGGATTAAATCAAAATTAGCAGCTTGTATTTCACATGAACAATTCGGATTCTTAAAAGACCGCTTAATATTCGATGTTGTTGGCATAGCTCAATAATTCTTACACTCAACAAAGATGAATAAACTTAGCACAATTATCCTCTAGATGAATTTGAAAAAAGCTTACGATAAGTTAAGCTGGAATTTTCTCAGATTGTTGTTAACTCAGATTGGTTTAAATTGGGAGATCTCCCAGTGGATCATGGCCTGCATTTCCACAATTATTATGGAAGTTTTAATCAAAGGTTCCTCGACAGAGTTCTTCCAAAGTCAATGGGGAATCTGATAGGGTTGTCCCCTCTCTCCTCTATTGTTTCTTCTGGTTGTGGAACTCTTTAGTAGATGTTTGAGGGAAGATGTTGAAGAAGGGACCTTCCATACACTCAAAGTTGCCTCCACCAACATTGTGACACATTTACTCTTCGTAGATGATGTCTTAATCATTGGGGGTGGGGAATATAAAGATTGGATGGTATTTAAAAATATCTTAGCAATGTTTTGTACAGCTTCTGGTATGGAGGTTAACTGTCATAAGTTAGTTTTTATAAGAAAGAACATTGACTCCAGTATTAAACAATTATTTTCAGAGTTCAGCATTCCATTCAAAAACCTAGAGCAAGGTATGAAATATTTAGGTTTTTGTTTAAGACCAAATGGATACATAATAGTGAATTGGAATTGGTTGATTAAGAATTTTTTTAAAAGAATTAACAATTGGACATACCAATGGCTCTCTCTAGGTGGAAGATTGGTATTAGTGAAAGTTATTCTCCAAATTATTCTTATGTATTGGTTCAGTTGAGTGAAGGTTCCTACCTCTAATATGCACAAAATTCAACAACTAATGAAATTTGTTTTATGGAGAGGAGCGAACAAAACATCAGGATTTAATTTAACCAATTGGAAAACCATTGCAACTCCTAAAGATTATGGTGGATGGGGTATAAGAAACATTTTTTTATTTTCCAAATCATTAGATGTTAAATCTTGTTGGAGGGGGATTTATGGAAATAGTCTTTGGAGTCATGTTATTAAAGGTAAATATTTCAAAGGAGTTGACTTGACTTCTTGGACCAAGAAAGGAAACTTCAAGTATCCTAATGCCTCAAATTTTTGGAAAAAAATTATGTTCCTTTCATATCATTAAGTAGTGGTTGGCTTGGAAAATAGGGAGATGAAAACAAGATATTATTGGGAATAATCTTTTCATTGGAGATAATTATTCATATAAACTTTCTCCTCCTTTAATCCATATCCTCAATAATAAGGGTATATATTCCATTGCTCAAGCAGTCGATACAAACACACTCAACATTTTATAAAATTGGATAAATGCCAACCAACTTGGATTAAATGGAAATATGTCAAATGAGTGGAACAATTTTATTACAATGTTTAATAACAGTGGAGTTTCACTTAATAATTCAAATAATAAAATTGTTTGGTCATGGAACAGGGATTTTGGAACAATTTCAGCAGACTTAGCATATCAGTGCATTGCTAGTAGTTCACATAATGGTGGTTTTAAATGGTGGTATAAGTCCATCTGGAGAGTTAATATTCCAAGAAAAATTATATGTTTCATGTGGTTATGCTTAAAATATTGTATCCTCACTGGTGCAAATTATAAGAAAAGGGGAGGCATTGGACCTATTGTTTGCAGTTTATGTCTCAAAGATGATGAGACAACAAAATTTTTTCTCATACACTGTGAAGCCACTCAAAACATTTGAAAAGAAATATTAATTTCCCTTAATTTTTCAGATAAACGAATGAAAACTACTCTAGAAAGAAATTTATTACAGTAGTTTACAAAATATCCAAGGATGAGATTTATACCTTTTCTAGTTAGTTGGAGAATTTGGAAGTACAGGAACAAAATCTTGTTTGAAAACTGGCAAAGAGAGGACTCCAAAACTATCTCCATAATTCTACTTGACATAAAAGAACACAAAGGCATAGGTGAAGTGGAAAAAGTGGATTATATACTAAACCCAGTTTTCTTTGATGAGAACCCATTAGGTTTCTTTGACGGTGCAACTGTAAATGACAACCGTGGTGCTGGAATTTACATAAAATTAAGTGGTCATCATAGTTATAAAGTTGACTTTGAAGGAGGAAAGGGTAATAATATGAAGGCTGAAATTTTGGGACATTGGGGGCTTCTTCTCTTTGCACAGAGACTATCCATAAGGAATTTGATGGCAACGAGTGACTCCAAAGTCACTATTGACAGGATTAATGACTGCTCAAATATGAACCTTCTTTATCTGCACAGTTCAAAAGAAAAAATAATATGTTTAAGATGAGATTCGAAGGTATCCACTTCATGCATATTCATAGAGAATTCAACACAATGGTTGATAAACTCTCCAAAAAATCTTTGGACAGTCCCCTGGGTTGTTTTTTTTATGAGGAGATCTACAAAGATAATGTTGTAAATACAGATAGTTTTATGATTTTATAATGTTACAATACAATGTAACCAGACACTAGAAGAAAGTTAATTTTTTCTTTTTTGATAAGTTAAAGTATGATATATAAAGAAATTGACAACTGTCAATAGCTACAATCTAGAACTTGCTCAAAGGACAGATCAACATATCAAGATTTTGAGGAGATATTACGATCTTATAGATCTTTTTTGTAACCATGAAAGAACACTTGATTCTAATAGAATAACAGTGGATCTGTTTTTTCATGTGTGAAAAATATAATAAAGTAATACATTATTAAGATTAAAAAAAAAACAATTTCATAAATTTTATGCATTAATAAATACATTAGTAAAGTATGATACATGAAAACATTAATAAAGTTTTAATACAATGATATATTAATATATTAATAATGCATTAATAAAGTGCTAACACTTTGACGTGAATAAATGAATGACGCTAGTAATATATTATTAAAGTATTAATAAAATAATACATATGTATATTATTAAAGTAGTTTTATATGATGATGATTAAGGTCCACTAAGACCGAATTGGTCTATCAGACCTTAAGAGGGTAAGTGATTACTTGTGATTCTTTAGAATTTTGTTTATGTGCTCGAAAAACATTAAGAGGAACTTTCTAAGATCACCATGCTTTTGTTGAGTTAAGAGGTTAGGAAGGTTGGTAGTGTGACAAATATTTTGAAAATGAGATCTAATATGGGTATAGGCTTGACAATCTAAGAGAAAGTTCTTTTCATCTTCAACCTTCTTAGTGTCACAAAGGTGACACACTCTTTCATCCCATGGCGTTTTAGGAATTGACCAACGTCCAGTTTCACTATGGAGCTCGTGAGAATTTGTTCTTATCTTAGCAATGATTTTTTTTTTCTTTACACTTGGCAAAACAGATAGATAATTTTGATCTTCTAGATTAGGGTTGATTACATCCTTATAATACCTTAATTTTATTTTTTCCTCTAACTCTTTATCACACCACATTTTCTCCTTAAATTTTGATTTGACGTTTTTCTTAATAGTATCTTTATTTTGCAAAATGTTGTCTTCCATGATTCCCCAATAGTTTAGCCAAGACTAGACATCTTTATGCCATCCTCGCTTGATTCGATGGTGGTTATGACTCGATTTTGAAGCAATTTTATGAAGCCTCTTGTCTTCCATGTTATTTAACTTGTTCTTATACATTAGTTATCTAGTCATAGCCATACTCTCAATGGAGGAGAGACTTGTTTCTAAGAGGAGGATGGTATAGGGAATATTTCTTTTAATTTTGAGATTATAGGTTATAAAATTCTTTTGTATTTGCTCTATCTTTCTCCAGGATTCATGAGAGATACTACAACCCCATATTTCACATCCCTAAAGAATAACATGTGTAACAAGAGTCTCAAAGAGGACTTTCTTCTTATCCAAACTCCAAAGGTCAATCGATTTACAATTGTTTTCAAGCCCGTAATAATCTTTCCATCCCCCAATAATCCTTTTTTCAATGCTATAATTCCAATTGAGCTCATGGTGAATATTCCAAGATATTTGTATGAAGTCACTTCCTCCAAGTTGTTGTTGTCATATACAAAGGTATCATAAGGGATCTTATTGGATTTAATAATCATGACCTTAGTCTTATCAGTATTAATAGTCATACCCATATTGGAGAAAAAATCCTTGAGGATTCTTAGTTGGTTTTCAAGATCATGGGGATTCTTTGCCAAGAACGATATCATCGACATAAAGAAGAAGATTGATTACTATACCAGTGAGAGTAGGGCTGACACAACCTGCTTTTTCCAAGCAATCTTCTAACTTGTCAATGTATATGCCAAAAAGGGTAGGAGACAAGGGACAACCTTGTTTGGCTCCGATATTGCAGTTGATATCTTTTGACCAACCCTCAATGTTTTTAAACTTAGCAATAACGTTCTCATACATCCTTATTGCAACAACCCTCAACTCGAGAGGTACTTTTATTTCTTCCAACCTATTCCAAAGGTTTTTCCTAGGAACCATGTCAAAAGATTTTCTAAAGTCAACAAAACAACAAAAAATATTGGTTTTAGTATTGCAGAACTCCTCTGCAATGATCCTAAAGGTAACAAGATGGTCCACAGTTGAATGATATCTTCTAAACCTGACCTAACCTTTATCTCTTTTAGGCAATATCAACTTGGTCAAACTAGATCGTTTCTCTTCCCTTCTAAATTCAGATCAACCCCTTGATTGAATATCAGAAAAGAGTCATCTGAATTCCTTGAATGGTGGTTACAACAACACAACTCCTTATTTTTCGATAGTGCTTCCCAAAAAATTTCAGGGGTGACAAGTGTGGGGGGTGGGGGAGTCTTCATGATCTCATTGGAAATAAGATTGATCATTATGCCTCAGGGATAGGGAACATGTTGAATAATGTGGTTGAAGCTTACTCATTGTGGTGTGGGCTCTCCATCACCAAAGAAAATGGCCTTAGGACCTTGTATGTCTTTGGGGATTCATTGTTGATCATAAAAGTAGTTAAATCACCCAATCAAATCCCAGAGGGAATAAGATCAAAGAAATTGTCTCTCGAATAAAAAAATCTCTAACCTACTTAGACGAGGTCTCCCTTTTCCACATCAAGAGGGGCTTGAATGGTGAAGCGAATCACTGGACAAAATTTACCACAACCTTGAATCCTGGAACTTTAATAAAAAAAAAATGGGGGTACCAACTATTGCAAAATACCTTAGATATTTCATTAGTGGTCATTGATAGACATCAAACAAAAACACTCATGCAATTACCAATGAATTACAATTGGATAATTCTTGGGAAGGATGCTGAGAGTGGGTGAGCTCCTCTCTCACATTTGGTTTGGTAGGTCTCACCTGTGATTGATCAATGTGACACATCGAAACCCCACAAGAGTTATAAGATAACTTAGGTTTGGATATCCTCTCCATAGATAATCATCAACAACTTGGTTTGAGTGATGTCAAGTCTATTTCTTGGAAGCGATTTGATTGCCAACCCAGGGGCCTGTTGGAACTTTGGAAGAGGTGAGGTCAGTGTTATGGTGAGTAGAAGTTGCGGAAAATGGTGAAGGGGAGGGTTCAACTAGAAATGTTATTTCTGAGCTTCAACTAGGCTTTCTATGTTCCTCTTTCTCTTCTCTATGGGGTTATCCCATAATGATATCTCAAATTTGTTTATTGGAGCAGTGGAATTTGGGATTTTCTATTTTACTGGTGTTTTGACTCTCCATTTCACATCTTAGCATCCAAATTTCCTTTGATTGGTACCCAGGTGATAGAGGAATCCCGAACAATTATGGAAAATGAATATTTCAAGGAATTAAGGAAGGTTCTACATAGACACAGAGAAATCAATCATGCCAATAGTAGCGCTCTACTGATGATCTCCTCCAAAGTAGTAGAACTGGAACATGCCTGCATGACACACAATGCTAACCACATGAATCTCCTTCTCTCTTAGAAACATTGAGTAGATTCACTAGAGATTGAATGTAGCAAACTCTACTTGTTGGTTATATCATAACACATGGATTCTCTCTTCCTTGCCTCCAACAATCTTGGTACTCAAAGCTCAAATCAAGTTCAAGGAATAATTGAAGCTGAAACAATTTTCTAGAATTAGGTTTCCATGGAGATTGAAGGTGCAAGTCCTCCTCATTTCAGAGAGGGATAGGAAGAGCAAGGAAATGTTCACATTTAAACCAAAATGATATTTTTTTTAAATTTATTTTTATTTTGTGTCAGTTTTTTAGGAAGGATACTAGCATAAATACTTGGTACTCTCGTCTAGAGGGACACCTTTTGTGTTTATATATCAATTTAGAAATATGTCATGTTTAGTGGAAGTTTAATTATTACTAGGAGTGCAAATTTTGCTAGCTTTGGCATAGCTAATCTTTTATATAATACAAATTTTGCTCTGGTTATTTAAAAAAAAATTAAACTAAATAAATATAGCTTGGGCCACATGTTGAGGATCTAGTCCTTTTTGTATAAACTAGTGTAGATACATCTTAACTTGAAGAAATGTTTGCATCTCAAAGAATTTGATGCCTCTCAATGCATGATAAATCTAGAGTTAAGATGGATCTACACTGGTTTTTAATATATATATATATATATATATATATATATATA
>CBVK0100005906.1:0-15173 GCA_900067695.1 Picea abies
TTTTCCTGAGGTTTTTCTATACTATATTGATGTTTGGTTCTTAACAATGCTTATGGACAAAGAGGATTATGATAATAAAATCACAGGAAGTGATGCTAATGATGAAGAAGTTGTGGTTGACTTGGAAGGAGAGATGATCAGTTCTTTGGAAGAGATTGACAGACTCTGATTTAAGAAGAGAAAGAAAAAACAATTGTTGATACAGTTCAAGAAAGGCAGTAAAAAACTTGATGAAGACTTTGCCCTGCTAAAAGTGGAATTAGAAGAGGCAAAGAAAATCAAAGACATTATGAAACAATAGTTATCAGAAAAGAAGGCAAGATGTGAAGTTCTGGAAGAAGAAGTAGTCAAAACTTGGAAAGAGTTGGAGAAGTTTCAAGCCTTGTATCATCAGAATTTGTCAAGTATCAAAGCCTCAGAAGGATTAGCCACCATTCTGAATCAACAAAGGAATCCAAAGTTGAAAACTGGTTTGGGTTATAAAGAGGGATCAAGTAGTGGTCATCCAAGCAACAAATAACCGATCAAGTTTGTCAAATCTACAACCAATGACAACAACAAAATTGCATAAACAAAAGAAGATAATCAACCGCCCATGAGGAGTAAAGAAAAAGGTGCCAGAACTGAATCTATAGAACAAATAAATAATACACCCTCTTCTCAAGGAAATCATCATCATGGAAGAAATCGACCTGCTCAAAGAAGACAACCATTTTCCAGGTACAAAGATTTGTTCTATGGATATTGTTTCTACTGTTCTAAATTTGGCCACAAAGTTGTAAATTGTTCCTTAAGATTTAGACATGAGTAATCAAGACACCCAAGGAATAAATATCTGCCACAATAGAGAATGAGACATCCAAGTAACAAACAACCACAGATTGCAAATTGTCAAATTAATTTTAGAGACATGCAACTGAGGAGGTCAAGAAATAATAAATAGTTAATGAGTAGACATCACTTCAACAATCACTTTGACCTATTGAACAATGGGATTGAATATTATAACTGTCATAACTTCGGCCACAAAGCTGAAAACTTCCATCTGAAGAATTAAAAAGCAGATCCAAGGATAAAGCTCTTAGCTAGAAAGGCCAGCACATGGAAAAATAAATATAGTGAAAAATGTGGTCTAATACTTTCAACTCAAAAACAAAAGGACTCTTGGAATATAGACAGTGAATGTTCCAAGCACATGATTGGAGACAAGGATAACCTTCTTCTTATAAGTAAAATAAAAACAGGAAATGTGATCTTTGAAAATGATAAACCATGTAAAATCGAGGGTAAAGGGATGGTGAGTTTGATTAATGGAAAAGGAAATTCTCAAGATGTTTTGCTTGTAGATGGTCTGAAACATAATTTGCTCAGTACAAGTCAAATGTGTGACAGAGGCTGTGAAGAGGTGTTCACGTCCAAAGATTGTAAGGTGAAAAATGTAAACTCGGGATAAGTGGTGGCTAAAGGCATAAGGACAGATAATGATGTTGATATTGAATCCTCCCATGCAAGAAAAAAATAAGTAGAAGAAGAATCATGTCATAAGCCGGAAGCATAAGTTGTGAAGGTTGAGAAGTCAAACACCCAAATCAAGTTCATGAACAGCTCCATGACCCTGGATGAGATCTTGGATAGTTAGAGATCACCAAATGACAAATCCAATCTTGGATACAACAAGGAAGAAATCAATACTCCTAAGAAGTTTAACACGGGTCCTTCATTTGTAAAAAGGGAAAGCAGGTATGAGAGTGTTTGTAATGGTTTTTTTCTTATGATGCATATGGTCATAAAAGTCTTGAACTGTAGGCATCATGGAAGAAAAATGAAATTTTTGTAATAGAAGATCAGAGAAGAGTGACAGGGGGAGTCATTCAGTTATGATGAGAGAAGGTTGATGAAGGAATCCTAGTAAGAGAGGTGAGAAATATTGAGTCTACTATAGAGGACACAGCTAAAGCTGAAGCTGAATAGGTCCAATAATAAGAAGGAGAATATTGTGAGTTAGATACAAATACTTTGTAGAAATCAAATAAGAGGGTCCATCCTGTCAGAGGGAGTATGTATTGGTTGAATATTTTATACCTCCAAAAAATACTACAATAGTTCAGGGGGAGCATGTTTTCTTTGAAATTGATGTCAAAAGGGGAGAAAAGGAGTGGTCTAGATGCTATAGTTGGAGAATAGCGCAGCCTTCAGGGTTTCCATTAGTTCCAAAGGGGGAGATTGTTGGCATGTTTACAAGTAGAGTATGCTTGTCATTGATGGAAAGAACAACAACGACGATGGCATGATTACAGTCAGAGTGTGCTTGTCATTGATGGCAAGATCAGAGTGTGCATCAATGGAAAAATAGGAACAACGTAAGCTTAGGTGAAGAAGAAAACAGTATGCAGAGATCAAAGCTCAGGAGAGATAATGTTCTAAGATGTGCAGACGAGATCCCATACATCAAGTCTCACAAAAGGATCAAAGTTCGTGTCTCGCAGAAGGATCAAAGGTAAGATCAGGTGAAGAAGAAAACAATGTGTAATCCAAGCTCAGAGAGTAATAGCGCATAGTTGCACGCAGAGCACAAGTATGTGCCAAGGCCGAGGTTAATTCCATTACCAATGCTTAGGAGAGATAGCATTCTCATAAATGCAGACAGGACCCAAATTCATCATGACTCGCAGAACCTTTGACACTTAGAGATTTGAGAAATCCAAAGCTCGGGAGGAGGAGCGACAGTGGTCGTTGGATCACCAATCTTGAATACCCGATGTTCATTAGATTAGAGTCTAGACATAGGAAGCACAGAGGAGAAGTATCGATCTGATCAGTTGGATCTGAGTGTCGAGGACCAATAGTCATCGTATCTAGTATCACTACGAAGGGGATAAGGCCGAGAGCCATCCTCCAACTTTGTGAAACATGAAGTCTCGATAAGATTTGGATCATTGGATCACAGAGGGATGTGTTCCATTGATTTGGAGCGGGTTTTGGAAAATCAGAATTTGGAAGAAGGGACGTGAGTAGTCCTCCAACTTGGCGAAATGTGAAATCCCAAAATTGATCACAATCATTGATCAAATGGATAACAAGGACCATTGATTCGAGAAGGACACGTGGCAGACTACGTCAACAAGGACACATGGCGCAATCAGACAATGACAAGTGTCGAGTTGATTTGGTATTTCAGGTACATGGAAATAAAAAATATGAGTGACACGTGGCAGCTGCTTAGCTCATGACACATCATCAAGTGACACAAGAGTTAATTTACTACGGGAGTTTTACCACAAATACTCGCCTAAAGGCCCAAAGTCCCGAAGGTCAAAGTCCTAGAGCGGAGGATAGTCGTTGGATTTAAGAGGACACGCGTTAGTGGATTGTCATCTCTGGGAAAAAGCAAAGGAAGGATGAACAAGAGTTTGAGAATTGAAATCTCTGAAGTCCAGAGACATGAAATATATCTCGACTATTGATCCAAGAGGGACACGCATCATTGGATCGTGGACTCTGGGTGAAATTCTCTAGGAGAAAATGAGAGTCTGAGAATTGAAAGTCCCGAAGGTCGGACTCGCGAAGGAGATCCTGATCATATTAAGGAGGATAGGTGTTAGCAGATCTTCCATTCCGAAAGATATCCAGTCAACAGCAACAGGGTTGGCTCACATTCAAACACCCAACATGCAAAGTTTCGATTTGAACACAACTGTCTATTGAGGAATGTCGTGGGTCGTTGATGAGGCACGATGAAGTTCGCAAGCTCGCGAAACATGAAGCGCTGAAATTCTTGGTCCATTTTCATAGCCAAGGTTACATAGGTGAAAGTTAAGAGAGGAGCTATCTTGTTGCTAAGCTTCACTTCGTAGATCATGAGTCGGGAAAATCAAGGTGACTCGCAGTGATCACCTGAAATGAGAAATCGTGAAATGCCTTTTCTAATAGGGTTGTGGTCACAGCCATTGGTCACATGAATCTTGTATCCAAAGGTCATATCATCAAATGGATCCAACACTCACTAAATAGAAATCGGGAAGCGCCTTTTGGATAAACTCTTGGTCATCGTCGGTGGTCATGCGAAGGATGGGGCTTATAAGACAAAGAATCCATAGTTGACCGACTATAACTAACAGAGAAGACGAAGAGTCTCAATTGCTAGAGAAGCTAAGGAATCTCAACATAACGCCCAGTGTGGATGAACGCATGGAGCTAATCTCCAGGGATGACAAGGAGTTGCCATGATGATCAGGAGATGACTCGACGTAAGAAAATCATGCAGAAAAGAGAAGTGAAGTGATCATTTTATCGAGCTATGTAGGAGCGAGGAAGAGCTATAGTGAACAACCTAAAGGGGAGAACAATGACGTTGTGAAGAGAATACAGAGGTATTGCGCATGAAGGATGCAAAAGGTGCACAGAGAGTATAAAAACACAGAACAGAGAAGAGATGGTTGTTGTTATTGAGAGTGATTCATGCAATTAGAAGCATGCATCATATAGGAGAAGAAGCATAGAAGAAGTAAGGAACATAAATGCATATTTGAGAGAAGAACAAAAAGCACAACAGACCCGAGGAGAGAGACATTGATGCAAGCAGAGCAAAGAAGTGTAGCAAAATAGTGATGATATTGGTAAGCCATAGATAAATGTTGTATCATTGTGATAAAGTTGTAAAAAGAAAATATTTATATTTCAGGGTGGTTGGGAGGTGCTAGGGAGGATTGGTGTACTTAGAGTTTCAAGTGGGTGCTTGAACACAAGGATTTGTAGCTTCCATATAGTTGTAGCCAGAAAAACCAAGGTGGTAGGGTGGTGCAAGGGAGAACTATTGTTCTCTGTTATACATGTCGGTGCCTGTGTGATTGGAAGTTGGTGCTTCCATCCAGTTGGTGTTGGAACACTTAGGGAGTTGGTGCTTCCTTCTAGTGGGTTCTAGAGAAACCAGGGAGTTGGTGCTTCCTTCTAGTGGGTGCTAGAGAAACCAGAGAGTTGGTGTTGTCAGCAAGTTGCAGCTTTCAAAACAGAGGTGGTAGCGTCACAATAATTTGGTGCTCATAAGATTGATAATGTACATAAAATAAAGATTACTTATCATATCAATAAGAAGAGGTTTTTACCCTTTATGGGTTTCCTTAGGAAATATCTGTCTCTGCATATTTCATGTGTGTGATTGATGTTGAATGTTCTATTGCTTACCTCCCTGCATTATTGTGATTGTCATTGAGTTCTATGTAAAGAGTTTAAAGGAAGCATAATTTTTTAAGCACAGTAACAACTGATTCACCCCCCCCCCTCTTAGTTGTTCAACATGTATCATCCGCACATCTCTGAAAATAAGGAGTCATGGAAGGTCTTTCCTAGTGATGAGAGCATCTGTGCTTTCATTCAAAATGAACCTTATAAGCTTAAGGAAATTATATCAATGGAAGATAACGAAATTCCTAAAGACTTGACTCCTCTAGAGTTTGTTTTCATCGAGTGATGTAAAGAAAAAAGAAAAACATAAAGAAGAGGAGTAAAAGAGAAAAGTTGGTGAAACCATTTCCTTGAACATTAGAACAACTGAGTCTCCAAAGAATGTTAAAATAGGTGCCCAATGTTTTGATGAATAAAAATTGAAGTTCACTAAGCTGCTTGGTGAATTTCAATATGTTTTTTCTTGGTCTTATGAGGATCTTTGTGGTTTTGTTCCTACTCTTATACAACATGCCATTCCTATCAAGGAGGGCATAAAACCAGTTATGCAAAAACAAAGACCCATTAACCCCGCACTGGAAGCAACTATTCAAAAGGACTTGGAAAAACTCTTGAAGTCTGGGATCATTTTCCCGATTAAGTATTCTGAGTGGATTTCCAATTTGGTTTCCGTTCAGAAAACAACCGGTCAAATCAGATTATGCGTAGATTTTCGTGCATTGAATAGGGCTAGTATAAAATATCACTTTCCTCTCCCTAATATGGAAATGATTTTGCAGCAATTTGCAGGGTCACAAATGATGTCCTTACTTGACGGTTTTTCTGGTTACAATCAAATCAAGGTAAAAAGGGAAGATAAATATAAAACCACTTTTATTACTCGTTGGGGCACTTTTTCTTATGAACATATGCCTTTTGTCTTATTGAATGCAGGTGCCACTTTTCAAAGAGATATGAAAATATCTTTTGACGATTTGATTGGCAAGATTATTCAGATCTATCTTGATGACTTAACTGTGTATTCTAAAAATCGATCATATCATTTTGCTCATCTTAAAAGAGTTCTCATGCGATGCAGGAAATTTTGCATTTCACTAAATCCTTCTAAGTCCATTTTTGGTGTTACCAAGGGAAAGCTTCTTGGACACATTGTCTTCAATTCAAGAATAAGCGTTGATCATGAAAGGATTGTCGCTATCCTAAATCTGCCTGCTCCCACTTCCAATAAGGAGGTTCAATCTTTCGTGGGTGTTATTAACTTTAACCGTAGGTTTGTTTTTGATTTTGATGTAATGGTCAAGACAATTCATAATATTCTTAAGCAAGATCGTTCCTTTTCTTGGATAGATGATGTCGAAAATTCTTTTGTAGGGATCAAGAAAGAAATTATTTCTACACCGGTTTTGGCGAAGCCAGATTTTGAAAAAGAATTTATGATATATACTAATGCCACAGAGGAAGCATTTTTTTCTATCCTCATGCAAGGTGATGACCAAGGTAACAAAAACCCAGTGGCTTACATGAGTCAAATATTGTTTGATGATGAGTTTAAATATTCTTTTATTGACAAGCATGCTTTCACTCTTGTTAAAGTTGTTGAAAAATTTCACCACTTCATCTTAGTTAAGCACACATTGGTAAAAGTCCCTTTACCCACTGTCAAGTTTTTGCTCTCATAGACTTATCTTTCAGGGAAGATTGCACATTGGCTTTCCAAGATCCAAGAACATGATTTAACTATCATGACTTCTAACACCATAAAGGGACGTGACTTAGCCCTTCACTTAGCTCAGCATGTTGAAATAGTGAAGAAATTGATGAACATGATAGTTATCTATCAACATTGTTCTACGTTGATAATCAAATCCTTCCTATGTTTGAACATACTTGGTATAAAAATTTGGTCTATTATTTGCAAAATCAAAGATGTCCAGATAATTTAGACACTCATCAAAGAAGAAGGCTTCGT
The DNA here is from genome assembly GCA_900067695.1 of Picea abies. NCBI lineage: Eukaryota > Viridiplantae > Streptophyta > Pinopsida > Pinales > Pinaceae > Picea > Picea abies. The sequence continues at coordinate 7,151 of CBVK0100005906.1, forward strand.
CTCGAATCTGCTAGATACGTCATTATAGGAGATTTCTTGTTTAGAATATCCATCGATGGTATGTTGCTTCGCTATGTAAATAGTGAGGAATCACATAAATTGTTGAAAGAAAATCATGGTTCTTCAAATTCTGTTATTCATGTAGCAGGTCATTTTTTTGCTAAAACCACTGCTTTTAAGATTATCAGAAAATGATACTATTGGCCTTCAATCTTTCGTCACTCTTATGTTTTTTCGAGATCTTGTGACAAATGCCAGAAATTTGCTAGGAAAGAATGCCTTTCAACCATGCCTTTACAACCTATCCTCTCGGACTTTCCTTTTTCAAAATGGGGTTTGGAATTAATTGGTTATATTAATCCTCGGTCTTTAGTAGGACACTCTTTATCTTGACGGCGACAAACTATTTTACAAAATGGGTTGAAGTTGTCCCGATTAAACATTCGCAGGATGAGTAGGTAATTTATTTCCTTGAAAATAATATTTTTTCCATATTTGGTCTTCCTTTGGAAATTATTACAGACAATGGTCCCACTTTTATTTCTACTAATCTAACCCAATTTTAAGCTAAGTTGGGGGTTAAACATTTTACCTCATCAGCTTATTACCCCCAAGTAAATGGGGAGGTCAAGTCTACCAATAAGAATCTGGTAAGAATCATCAAAAGGCTCATCGAAGATAAGCCTCATCAATGGAACATCTTCCTCACTTACACCCTTTGGGCAGATCGAACTACCACCAAGGTGAGATCTAGTTGCACTCATTTCTATCGTGTTTATGTTCAAGAAGCCATTATTCCTATTGAGATGGAACTTTCCTCCTTAAGGTTAATGCTACAGGTCGAAGAATTAAATTCTTTTGATGTTTTTCAAATAATGAATTCACTTTTGGATTTAGAGGAGCAAAGGACGTTTGCCTTGGATAATATAAAGAGAAGACAACAAACTGTTAAAAAATATTTCAAAAAGAGTGTCAAAGCTATCAAGTTTAAAGTCAATGAGAATGTATTGTTGTGGGATTCAACTCATGCTGATAGAGGAAGGCATTCAAAGTTTCAAAAATTATGGTTGGGTCCCTTTAAGATATCTTTTGTACTAGGCACAAATGATTACATTCTAAAGGACTTACAAGAATGATTGTTTTCCTACAAAACTAACGGTTCCCACTTAAAACATTACGTGCACTACTACATATTGAAAAATTTGTGACGACCAATTGCGATAAAAGTACTCTTTCGTCACAACATGCAAGAGAAAAAGTTCATATTTTCTAAATCTATCCCGTATTCGTCACAATTTAGACGCCTACAGTTTGACTAAATTATTATGGTCAATGTTCATCACACAAGCGACAACTTTAGATTGTTCGTCGCTCTTTCGATGAATTTTGACCATATTTATTTAGTCAAAATTTATCGTTGAAAATGACCTAAAATGACCTAAAATAAATGGATTTCAAAATTAAGGGTTGGTCTTTTGTTGCTTCTAGATTAAGATACTTCTTCACCTTGTCCATTTGTGAGGGAATCTTTATTATCTTTGAAAGGGGAACTAGAACTGTTATCTTATTGCTAAAACATTGACTACATTGACATTTAGTTTCACACTATCACTAGTGGTACTCTTGTTAGATGGCAATGAAGCCACTGGACTAGTATTCAAAGGTAGAGGTGGCATACTCCATGGTTTTCTTTGTGGCTCAGAATCATTGGGTTGTAAAATCTCCGGTGATTTATTCCTTCTCATGTATTAAATGTATTTATCTTTCCTAATATTTTTTTTGGATTCTTCACCTATAGAGTTCAACATGGTCATCCTCATAAACCTAGCAATGGTAACACTTCTTTTGTCCTCATAAACCTATCCCCTACCATCTATAATCTCAATAACCCATATCCCATTAAAAACTAATAGAACCCTTGGTATCTATAAAGAAATATAATCTCTAATCCTTACACCTTCTATTGCATCTAACTAAAATGACAGTGGATTCATATACCCTTCAATCCATAACCCTATAACCCATATCATTCCTAACCCATATGAATCCCAACAAAAATAACCACTTCCACAGTGCATTATAACCCATAATATAAGACATAACCACTACAACTCCTAATCCCTAAAACTTATAACACCTATAAAGATTATACTTAGCTTGCACTTCAAGAAATTAATGATATAAAGCATGGTAAGGGAATGACACTTTTAACCAACAAAACAAAACCTCAGAAACTTCATAACACCTCGTACCAAAGGAACAAAGTTCAAATTATAAAAATATCACAATTGGTTTTCACGAAAGCTATAAGTTGTTTAATTCTGATCAATGGAGGATACCAAAAATATTAGGTGATCACAATCAACAATGTCCCATTTTCAAGATAAACCCTTTAGTCCACCAATATCAATGGTACAAGTTTGATCATCACAATGTTGGTTACAATTCTCGTCCCATACATCATAATAGATTTGTGTGCTTTTTTTTATGGAACCTAAACTTGGACAATCATTACAAGATTTCAAAGGAAATATTACCAAAGAAACAACTAAGAAAAATTTCTGACACAATGTCTTGTTGAAATGATTTTTATTTTGTTTAATGCTCATTATTAATTACAAACATTGTTTCACCCATAACTAGGATTGTATTTACATCACACTAACATCTAAAATAATATATTATTATGTTTATTATAACATTAAAAGAGAGATTGTCATATTAATTACTACTTTAACATATATATAACAAGCACCTTTGATAACATCCCAAATGAGACAACATATTAAAACACTAGTATGATCATTTTGGCATCATAAGTAGAGACCCAAAACATGCCTAACATGCCTCATTTTCCATCAATATCTCATTTTGGTCACATGGTTCTCCATAATAACTTAAAATGTAAATAATCTTGCGACAAATTTGCTATACTATCGACGAAAAAAGCTCGTCAATAATTTTATGCCATTAGTATGTAATTTTGTACAAAAATAATGGGTCTTGGGGACTACACCATGGTCAAGGAATGAGGAATGAGGAACGAGGAACAAAAATTGCACGAGGACTAGACACCAGCAACATGGACCTGCGAATGGGGCCAACGTTGAAATGTTTTCAAACAGTTTCTGTATGCACTGAAATTTGTCATGGATAGACTATTGTCGTCCCTTAACAATATGGGAGGGTTTCTGGACTCAAATTTTACTCACACACCCACTTTCTCCCATCATCAATTCATCATCATCGAAACCATAAACCCTATTTTTCATATGTTATAGTAGATATGTTAATGATTCCAAGTTTCATATTTGTATTTGACTGAAGATCCAGCTAGCTTGCAAAGTATCAATTTGATATTTCAAGTTGATAAACCAAACATGAAATGAATCCAAGCATCATTTTATATCATTGCAAGAGAGATGAATGTAAATAATCTTGCGACGAATTTTCTATACTATCGACGAAAAAAGTTTGGTGATAATTTTATGCCATTAGTATGTAATTTTGTACAAAAATAATGGATCTTGGGGACTACACCATGTTCAAGGAATGAGGAACAAGGAACGAGGAACGAAAATTGCACAAGGACTAGACACCAGCAACATGGACCTATGAATGGTGCCAACGTTGAAATTTTTTCAAACAGTTTCTGTATGCACTGAAATTTGTCATGGATAGACTATTGGCATGCCTTAATGATAAGGGAAGGTTTTTGGACTCAAATTTTACTCACACACCCACTTTCTTCCATCATCAATTCATCATCAATTCCTCAAGTTTGTTAATTCCATCATCAATTCAAAGTATCTATTAATTGATACTTTGAGGAAACCACTAAAATTACATATCTCAAAAGTTTCTTACTCATTGTTGCATGTATTGAGTCTTCATGTTTCCTTTTCTTGCAAATTATCTTCACAATCCATCTTTCATTCCTCATTTTTCAAGTGTGAGAAATATGGATGAGTGTCCATGGTTCTAATATCTTCCTGATAAATTTTTGTTTTAATTACTCCATGTCTCACTATTGATCCCTCTTGAATCCTGGTCATCTACAACCTTACTCACACTTACAAATTGATTACTTAAAAAATATTGAAAAATATGTAGGCTCATGTCTATCAATCAGTGCATAATTGAAATCGTCATTTTCAATGTGGACCACTTTTTCACATATTTGAATTATGCACATTATTTCGTTATGTCTTCTTTTTTGGTAGACATCTTCTTTGATTTTTCTACAACATCTTCAACTTCCATGGTTTTTTTTCATCTATTCTTCGTCTTCACCTCTTCTAGGCATCAACATATCCTTCTATTGTAACTTGGGTAGTTTCTAAACTTTGAAATGTGCATTCTCCATTCCTTCTTTTTGAACATCTCTAAAAAGTACTTTGTAGGACAAAAAAATTCTTCCCTCAAGAATTCCTTAGAAAAATACATCACAATTATTCTCTATATGTTATCTTCTATCATTAGGAATAACTTGGAACTTCTCTCACCTTTCACACACTATCCAAGGTCTACCAAGAAATACATGCCAAGCATCCATAGAAACACCATCACTAATCACAAATCACTTCTATTGCACTGCCTTTATCTTTTCCATTCCAAAATTCTTAAATTCCCTATGACCCATTTATAGAAAACCTTCCAAATCATCTTCTCATTAGATTCACATGAAGTAAGATAGAGATGGATCAGATGACATATAAGTCCATCCTGGAGGTGAAACTTTGAAACTTGTTTACTTTCCACTAGTTTATAATAACTTGCAATGAAGTTAATATCATTATCATATAGATGGGGCCATTGTGAAGTCATGTTCCTACAAGAATTTAGGATAGTGGTCAATTCCACAAATAAAGGTAATGTGAGGCCATCTTCAACTCGATTAGTGTTTCCCTTATTGTACTTGATGTTTAGATGTAACTTTTTCATGGTATATGGACCTATAATAGACTATAAAAGTCATTCAAAAGAGAAACATCCAAACATGAAAGAACACCTAATGAAGTATCATATATTTTAAAAGATAAAACTTCCATATTTTAAAAATAAATGATCCTATGAATGCCATTTGGTTCCCTTCGAAAGAAATGTCTACCAAATGTTAAATTTGTTAATGGATGGATGCATAAAAGTTGATTTGGTCAATTCAAAAGTTGAATGGTTTAATTTGGAATAAATGCCTAATCGTTCATAGGGGTGATTTCAAAGAGTAGATTTCAAAGATAAAAAAATATTGATGGATCATCATGAGACATAGAAATTTTGAAGGGAGAATCTTAAAAAGAGCCTCGATGAACTGTCAAGAGATCCTTTAATTCTTTATATAAGAAAATTAAGTACAAGGTCCTTTAGAGTACCCTAGACCATTCCTTAGACCATGAGAACTATACTTGATCATGTTAAAAATGTATTTGAAATGGACATTGTTATATAAAATAGGGCATGTGTGATGGCATAAATTATGCAGGAGCATCACTCCATGTCAACAGGATGCTATCCAGATAGCACATCCAACATGCATTAATGGAGAAAGGGAGAGGTGCAGCCCTCTCATTTTTCAAAATTCAGATTTGAATTTAATTTTGTAAGGCTTTTTAATGCCAGACCACGCATACGTTCAGGAAGTGGTTGAGGTTGCCTTAATTGGTATCCCGCAGCAAGTCCAGATCAATCAGATCTGTGACATTCATTTATGAATGTAGCAGTAGGAGTCTCTCTGTGATAGCGATATCTCAAAGATGGTGAGGTGGAGGATAATCTTGAGAGAGCCCTCATTTTGTAATGAAAAGGAAGGAAAATTAGACGAGAGGATCGCTAGGAGTGAGAGAGGAGGAGAGACCATAGAAGAGAGGTCTCGAGAGAGAGCCGAGACTTGTTAGAGTCCAGCCTTTGTAAACACTTTGTACAGGCATTCCTGATTAATATAAAGAGCAGTTTTTCCTGCCTATGAACTGTATGTGTGTGTTTTATGCATTTGAATGTCATTTGCATGTTGTAGATGTATGTTAAGTTCCATCTGCAGGGATAGATAGTATTGGTCTATCTGATTGAGTTGTGATTTTTGTTTGGGTTCTTTAGGCCATGCAAGGAGTGCACAACATAACATTGGAAGTTTTGTGGCCAGTGCAAGGAGTGTGTGTCTGAGCTCTGCGGAGTCAGAAAGAATGTACAAGGAGTGCACACCAGAGGGATTCACAGACTCAAAGGAAGCCTCAGATTTTTGAATGCTTTGGAGGAGGAACTGTGAAAAGAAAGGCACAGGGAAGAAATAGGACTATTGAAGGTTCTGTAAGGCTCGGCTAGGAGGGCATTGAGTGAGCGCAAGGAGTGAACCGAGAAGAACTCTCTTTCAGGTTCTGAGAAAAGAGAAGTGTCATAGGAAAGACACTCACAGAGTTGCAAAATACTTTGTTGGCTCAGTAAGAAGTGCTTGAGAAGGAGGCTATCAAGAGGGCATCAAGCTTCCCTTTGAAGGAAAAGATAAGGGCCGAAACCCTTAGGGATTTGATCCAACTTGAAAAGCTCAGGAGGAACAACGTTTTCTAGAACACAGACGAGACCCAAAGGAACTGGGCTCGCAAGAAGAAGATTTGAAGGTCTAGAAATTCAAGACTTAGAAAATATTCTAAGTCAAAAGACCAAGAACAGTTCAAGAGGAACAGTGCCTTTGCACACAAAGAAATAGACAAAGGATTTCAAAACTGTGGCATTTTGAAGTTCGAAGTTTGGAGAGACGAGAGGTTGTGGAGTCACTGCATCACGAACTCCCGATTCACAAAATCCTGAAGTATCGTGCCTCGGTATTATTATCTTGGAGTTCGTAGGATTGGAATAGCAAGGATTTTTGGATTCACTGCATCGCGAACTCCCGGTGCACGAAATCATGCCAACCGTTGGATCTGGAGCACAGTGGTCGAGAGCCACTGGATCGTGGATAAGTGCATAGGAGGAGCACATATAGAAGGTGCACAGAAGGTCATATCGTGACTGTCAGATCCCGCGTAAAGGATTGATAGCCATCGGATATGAAAGGAGGAGAACGAGGTTTAACCTTCATAGAAGCAAAGGAGGCATTTTGGTAAAAGCCTGAAATGATCGTGGTCGTCGATCAAGAAGGACACGTGGAAGGTGATCAAGATTTCAGGAAAAGGCCTGAAAGGTTTTGGTTCTAGGAGGACTGGGTCATTGATCTCTCAGCAGAGAGATTTTGGAATTTCGGGAACCAAAAAGTTGGAAGACAGAGGACAGGAGGGGCCATACCTCGCGATTCCCCAAATCGCAAAACCCCGAAAGGATAGTTGTTGGGAAATTTTGGTATTTCAAAAACTGAGAAGTTAGAAGACAAGGGAAAAGAGAACACTTACTTTGTGATTCCCTGAATCGTGAAAGCTGGTAGCATATTATCGTGGGCCATCATTTCGGCATTCTGAGTAGCATGTACTTGATAATCTAGGAGTTGGAAGCCAGTGAGTCCTGACTTGCGAAATCGTGAAACAAAAAAACTCGAAAGGCTAGGGAGGAGCCAGATGCGGCATTGATTCTTTTAGGTGTTTCGGTGACCAGAAATTAGGGGAGACAAGGAGTCGAGGAGAGCTCTCTTGCAGGGGTCCAGAAAACTCGAAACCCTAAAGGTGTGTCAGGGAAGAACTCAGAGGAGAGTGCCAAAGAAAAGGGACTCGTGCACAGACTTCCTGACGATCTATGCCAGAGGACAAAAAGGGGACCTGTGGATTTGTTCAAAGGGTTCTGATAGGAGCCCGAAGAGCCATTTTGGTTTAGGGAAGAGAACGATCCAGAGACCGGGAGGTCAGTGGACCCTACTGAGGTAGGGGGTCTGCATCAATAAATCCCTAGGGCATGGACCATGAACTCCAATGATAAATAATGTTATGTTTTAAGAGTTGTTTGTTTGACCTTGGATTGACACCACCAATTTTCACTCAGAAGACAAAATTTATCTATGTAAAACCTATGATGTGGTGGCTTCCTTCTTCTATGTAAAGCGTCA
>CBVK0100005907.1:0-15173 GCA_900067695.1 Picea abies
ATCGTCTCCGCCATAAATGGAAAGTTCGGCAAAGGGCTAAAAGAATGTCAATTCATTTGCAGGATAGTCAGGAGTCTAGTTGCATATGTCATAAGTGCATGATCATTCAGAGTCTGCATGTGCAGACTGCTAGTAGACATGCATACACAATGTTTTTAATCCAGTGTCTAGTTTTCGTTGTTGTTGTCTTGTTTTTAGTATATATAGGCAATTTTTCTATTTTTGTAATCGATCAATGGTTGAGCTAGGCTCCCGATTGTAAAGTTTTAATGAAGCACTGGTTGCTCTGGTTATGTATTGGCACTTGAGACTTTTTGCCTTATGAATGTTAGCCTCTTTCCATCTGTTTGTTTAGATTGTGTTAGAACAACTCCGAATTGGAGGATCCAGTCGAGTTACGCTGTTATAGGATGATGTATGTTGGATCACTGTAATAGTTGCATTGTATCTAATCAGTTCTTGTATTTTCTCAACACTGAATGATTTGGAATTGGAAGATCCAGTCGAGTCACCCTTTAGTTCCCCGAAACTTTGAACCAAGAGGATCTTGTATTCTGAGTTTTTCTTCCTCAAGCTGCTGAAAGGCCTAATGCCTAAGGCAATCTTTCTCACTCATCTCACCAAGTCTTCCATCTGCTCATTTTACAATCAACTCATTGACGGAAGTTAGATCAAGACCTCTTTTGTCTTTTTACATACCAGGCCTAGTTCCCTGAGTTAGAGCGATATCTTCCTGGGTCTCTACCCATTCTATCACCCCATTAAAATTATTAGTGACATAAACTGATGGGCGTTGGGCTATACTCCTGTCGCAATCCAGGAGTGACTTCTAACGCTAACATTTCTAGTGCCGTTTCCAGGGACGAAGTTGAATATTTTCCCCGAGATTGAACGACAATGATTAACTGATTCTGAAGGTGCATCGAATATTAGAACTATTGAGATTGCTACTATGCACTTGGTGACTTCACTGACACGACTCTGATAGGTGACTCCATTGATGCGAACCCATTAGCAACTCCATTGTTTCAGCGATGGCTTCTAGAGGCCGACACACAAGGTCTACTCCTCAACTACCCTTAGCGTCGCCAGAAGCTGACCCAGATAAGATTATCAGAAAGGGAAAGTCCTTTGAAGGCGGTACTTCTACTGCTAAACCAGGTATTTCTGATGATTTTCATGATTTTATAGAAACTCCAACCCCTTCATTTCGTCCTGTTTTATTACCTTCTGTCGGAGTTTCCCGTAGTCTGAATTTCGAGAGTGTTCCTGCTGGATTTTTTCCTCCTGGTATCGAATTAGTAGGAGAAACTCTTGTCACTCCCCTCTCCCCCATGGTGGTACCCTAGTTCAGACCCAACACCTCTGAATATTCTCCTACCTTGGGTTTTACCACCCCTCCTCCTGCTACTACTGTTGTTGAAGGAAGGGAAATTTCTGTTCCTTTTAGCCCGCAAGCTTGTTCTCCAGATTTGCTGTAGTTCCCCTCCCATTCTGTAAGCTCAGCTCCTATCTTTCCGCTTCAAACCTCATCTCCTCCTAGTTCTCCTACACCCGTTGTTTTTATGGCTGGTGGTAATCCCCCTCTAAACATAATGGATGCCATAGTAGCTGCTAGATATGCCCCCTTAATCCTACCTCAACCTATGAATCCTCTCCCTGCTGGAGATTACTTGAAATATATGCCCAAGTTCACTGGGGAAGAGGACATAACTGCAGAAGAGCACCTGGCTGCTTTCTACAGTTACGTAGACAACCTGAGCATTGAAAATGAAGATCTCTAGATGAGAGTCTTCGTCCAGAGCCTGGATGGTGAGGTGAGGAAATGGTTTAGGAGATTGCCCCCCCCAAACCTATTGTTGGGATTGAAGCTCTAGATAGTGCTTTCTTGAGGTAGTGGGGATATAAAAAGGATTTCATGTATTACATGACAGAGTTCGGGTCCTTGAAGAAAATGGGAGGAGAGTCTATCTCTGACTTCTCCAAAAGATTCAATAAGATGTATAACAAGATCCCTGCTGAGATAAAACCCACAGATTCCTCTGCCAAAATTTATTATGCTAGTGCATTCGACCCTGACTTCTTCCTTTTATCGAGAGAGAGAAGAGCTACCTCCCTAGCTCAAATGAAAGATGCGGCCATAGAGGTGGAATCTAATGTATTGGAAGTTGACAGACTGAGAAATAAGACTGATGCAGACAGGAGAAAGGGAATATCTAAAGCCTCAACTTCTGTCCCCTCTATGCCTCACCCTCAAGTGGATGAATTGACCAAGATAGTGAAGTCTCTATCTGCAGAGATGGAGAAAATGAAGGTGGAGGGGAAGAAAACATACATAAATCCTCAAAATGCTGAAAACAAAGGAAGATTCAGGAGGCCAAACAATATTTCTCCCCAGATTGTGCAGAGAGACCAGAGAGGAAGAGGTAGAGAAGAATAGAAGATTTAGGCCCCTCTTCAAAATAATTTTGTGGCTGATGAGGAAGAAGGGAAAACAGACGGGCTTGATCCTGAAATCCACTGCTTCAGAGATACTTCTCCTTTTCCTCATCTCACTCAATCAGCATACGAGGAATCTCTCATGGGCAGTCAACTAAATGAACTTAGCAAGGGAGACAAGGCTAGTAGCAGCCAAAGTAGGTATAACCTGAGGTCCAGGAAAAAGATAGGAGCACCTGATGTTCCTGAATAGTTCACTAGAATAGAGAAGCCTACTAATGAAGTATCAGAAAGCAACAAAGGTAAGATGGCCCAACCTCTCTCTCCAATGGTCCAGATTCATGTTCCTGAAGTAAGGGAAATCCCTAAGCTTACATCTTCTTTTAACTTTGAGCATGAAATTCAAAAAATTAGAATCCCTGTGCCCCTCTCTGAACTGATCAAACATGAAGTGTTCAAAAAATGCCTCTTCGATCTATTAAAGTCTGAAGCCTCATGCCTTCCCATAGACTCGATCAATTTGCAAGTTGAAAATCCTATAGTCATCCTAGGTCCTATGGTAGAAGACAAGAATGATTCATCCCCTCCCTTCTACACATCCTTGAACATACATGAGAAGGTACTACACAACTATTTGATGGATTTAGGGGCTTCCCACAACCTCATGCCCAAAACTGTCATGGAAGAATTAGGACTAGAAGTCACCAGAGCCTATCCTGACCTCTATTCTTTTGACTCTAGGAAAGTTCAATGTCTAGGAGTCATCGAAGACCTGGTTGTGACCTTGTTTCAGTTGCCCATGAAAGGTGTGGTCATGGACATTGTGGTGGCTGATGTCCCCCCCAATTTTGGTATGTTGTTATCAAGATCTTGGATAAAAAGACTTGGGGGAACCCTGCAGATGGACCTAACCTATGCTACTATTCCAGTGTTTGGAGGAGAACATAGGAGACTATACAGAGAAGCCCAGCTGGCCTACATAACTAGTGACAAAGCCAATCTTACCAACCATCCTATCTTTTCCCTTGACACTGATTTAGGTTCTAGTTTACTACACTCACTAATGCTCCTGAGCCTCTTCTAAAGCTCAGAAAGCAGCCCACCACTTCTCATGAATTTTTTCCCCCCATCACCTCTGTCTGGAAAATGTTTTTTGATGGAGCCTCTTCCGGGAAAGGCGCTGGTGCCGGAGTATTGTTTGTGTCACCTTCTCAGGGAACCATATCTCTGTCATACAAGCTAGAGTTTGAAACAACCAACAATGTGGCAGAATATGAAGCTCTTGTTCTAGGTTTAAGAGCTGCAAAATAAATGGGAATTCAGGAGGTAACAATGTTCAGAGATTCATAATTGATAGTCCAGCAGATCAGAAATGCTTATCAGGCCAAGCATCCTCGACTCAGGAGTTATAGAAATGAGGTATGGGACCTAATCGACAGTTTCTTCTAAGCATTTAGCATTTCTTTCATTCCAAGAGAGAAGAACACAGTGGCAGATTCTTTGGCTACATCAACAAGCAATTTCAAGGTGCCCTTGCCACCCAAATTCAGATATGATGTAGAAGTAAAATACAAGCCCTCCACACCTGACAATGTCAAACATTGGAAGGTTCTCAAGGAGGATCTTGAGATCAAAAGATTCTTGGAGACTGTTGAAGAATTTTTAGTGATGCATATTGATCAAGACTCTGTTTCTGAAGCAAATCTTGATGATGGTAATTTTCTGAGTAAGATTGTAGAGCGTGACATTGTGCAGCTTCCTAACAATCATATTCCAAGGGGACTGGTTCCTTTGGAAAGGCTTTTTGATAGAAATGATGTGGCATTAAAAGGGAAAATCTTAGATGATGATGCTGATACAAATCAGTGCAACATTGGCACCGAGAATGAACCCAAGTTTGTTAAATTTTCAAGAAGTCTGACAAAGGAGCAGAGGGATGAATACGCTGAGTTATTGAGGGAGTTTGCTGATGTTTTCGCCTGGACCTATGAAGATCTCAAAAATTATGACACTTCTGTCATTTAGCATAAAATCCCATTTAAAAAGGAGGCAAAGCCATTTAGGAAGAAGCTAAGACAGATCAATCCTATGTTGTTGCCTATCATGGAGAGAGAAGTGAGGAAGTTGCTACATGCCCAGATTATCGTGGCATTGAGATATTCAGAGTGGGTGGCCAACTTGGTCCCAGTAAGGAAGAAGGATGGAGAAATTAGGCTCTGTGTGGATTTTAGGAACCTGAATAGGAGCTCACAGAAGGACAATTACCCCTTACCAAAGATGGAACATATATTGCAGAGGGTAACAAGAGCATCTAGGATTTCCATGATTGATGGATTTTCTGGCTACAATCAAATCTCTGTTTTTCATGAGGACATGGAAAAGACAACATTTACCACTCCATGGGGCACATTCATGTATGCTAAAATTCCTTTTGGATTGATGAATGCAGGGGAAATGTTTTAGCGTGCCATGGACATAGTTTTCATTGGGGAAAAATATAAGTTTGTGGTCATCTATCTGGATGACATCACAGTCTTTTCCAAATCTGATAAAGAACATTGTTGTCATCTCAGGAAGGTTTTTCTGAAATGCAGGAGTTTTGGCTTTTCATTGAATCCCAAAAAATCTATGTTCGCCATGAAGGGGGGAAAGTTACTGGGCCACATAGTATCAGCAGAAAGAGTCAAAAGTGATCCTAGCAGAGTTGAAGCCATCCAAGCCTTGTCGATCCCAAGATCCAGGAAAGAAGTCTATTCTTTCCTTGGTAAGATTAATTTTCTAAGGAGGTTTGTTTCTAACTTTGCTGAGGTGGTAAAGCTTATTACAGCCATGTTGAGAAAGGAAAATGAAGTGAGGTGGACCTATGAATCTCGAAATTCCTTTGAGCAGATAAATAAATCCTTGACTGAAGCTCCTGTGCTTATCAATCCTGATTACTCAATAGATTTCCTTATCTTCTCCTTTGCCTCATCTGACACAATGGATGTTGTTTTATTATAGACAAACAAGGCCGGGCTAGAGCAACCTATTGCCTATTTTAGCAGAGCACTAAGGGATGTCGAGTTCAGGTACGACATTATTGAGAAGCAGGCCTATGCCATGGTAAAGGCTCTCAAAGCCTTTAGAACCTATGTCCTGCAGTCAAAAATCATTGCCTATGTCCCCTCAGCTACTGTTAAGGAGATTCTTACTCAGCTTGATATAGACGGGAGGAGGAGTAAATGGATCCTTGAGTTTGATTTGGAAATAAGGCCTACCAAATTAATCAAAGGTCAAGGTTTAGCCAAGCTATTGGCTGAAGAAAATTGCAAATCTTTGGGGGTAAGTTTCATCAATGAATGCTTAAAAATCTACAGGATTAGCTGTCTGAAGTAGACCCTCAAGTAGAACCCCCGTTGGCTCGATGTCATTGGTATAAGGAGGTCATATATTTTCTGCAAGAGTTTCGGCCTCCATATGACCTGCAAAGGAACAAGGCAAGAGCTCTGAAGCTCAAAGCAGTCAAATATTGCCTTGTCGATCAAGTTTTATATTGGAAAAACCCCTTGGGGGTGCTTTTAAAATGTATGAATCCACAAGAGGCTGAAAGGATCATTGCTGAATTTCACAATATCCTATGTGGAGGGCACCATTTCTGAAAGACCACAGCCTACAAAATCCTCAGGGCTGGTTACTATTGGCCCACCTTATTCACTGACGTCTGCAGAAAGGTCAGAGCCTGCATCAAATTCCAAAGATTCTCAGGAAAGCAATAGCTTAAATCTCTGCCCTTAAAACCTGTAGTTGTTTTGAAACCTTTCCAACAATGGGGCCTAGACTTCATTGGATAAATCCACCCTAATTCTAGTGGGAAGCACAAATGTATCCTAAATGCCATGTATTTCTTTACTAAGTGGATAGAAGCTATCCCCACAAGGTAATCATTAGATTCCTGGAAGACCTCATCACAAGATTCAGCTGCCCAAGCAAGATTGTTACTGATAACACAACCTCTTTCAAGGCTGAACCATTAGCCAAATTTTGTGAGCAATTTGGGATCAAACTAATTCACTCCACCCCATACTATCCCCAAGGCGACGGTTTAGCAGAGTCCAACAAAAGATTGATAAGGATCATCAAAAGACTGTTGGAGGACAACAAAAGGGCCTAGGATTCAAAGTTGTTCACTCTATGCGCCGATCGAGTGACCACAAAGAGATCTATAGGCATCTCCCCTTTCCAATTAGTTTATGGACCATAAGTTGTTTTTCCTTCTCAGCTAGCCATTCCTATAGAAAAATTCCTCTAGGATTATCAAGAGGAGTCTGATGATATGATCAGAAGAATTCATCAACTAGTAGAGGTTCAGCAGGCTAGAGAGCTGGTGATGAATAGAATTCAGGACCATCAACAGAAGATCAAGCAGGTTTTTGATAAGAAGGCCACGAAGGAATATTTCCAGGAGGGAGATCTGGTACTGAAATGGGATGCTCCTAAGCAAGACAAGGGCAAGCATGGAAAAGTTGAAGCCCTATGGGTTGGGCCCTTCAAAATATCTAAAGTATTTTCAAATAATACCTACAGGTTACGAGATTTGAAGGATCAAGAAGTTTTCAATGGCCCTGTGAATGGGCATTTCCTGAAGAGATGTTTCTCTTGAGCCACACATGGCTCTTCTGCGGTTGTAAATATTGTTTTTCTTTTTATCTTTAAGTTTTAAATAATGACTCCATAGCCCCACAACAAGGCACTGAAGCTACAAAAGAGTTCTCAGTAGCCCATAGGGGGCGTGCCGTTCCCCATGGAGCCTAATGTTAGCACATAACCATGTATGGGGTATTTTCCTAAAAGAAGTGTCCCCTTGGGCGAAGAAAGAGATTTAGAAAACCTAATTTTCCCAAATTTTAGAGGGTGGGTGCGTCATTTTAGCGAGAAGGCATGCGTCATTTTAGCGAGAAGGAAGTCTTGGATGGCCAAGATTTACCCGCCTAGATCTACAGCTGAGGTTTCATTACGGAGCCCCCTCGCCATTCTGCCTTTAATGGAGGGGGGGGTTCGAAATTGGACACGCATCTCTCAAATAGCCAAGATTAGGGCACCTAAATGAATGGTGCTCAAGCGATTCCAGACTCCCCTTGCCATTCTGTCTTTAATAAAAGGTGGGGGGGGTGTCTAGAATGGTGTGGTATTGACATGGGCCCCCCCTCCTGTCGTGTTGCCTTCTGTACCATTTTCATCCCTGCGATCTGTTCTCCACTTAATTGCGTGACATGGCTCATTTCCTTTGGCTCCTCCTCATCCTCCGACATCTGTCCTGCTCCCTTCCATGTCAGCCCCCCATAAATGATGTGTCCCTCATTACCATTATATCCTGTCACCTTCGCTCTTTCCTTGTATCCTTCTTCTTGCCATGTGTCTCGCCCCTGTTGTTTCCGTGATCACTCCCTTTCCCCTTTCCACGCCAAGAATGCCAAATCTTACTCACCTACCCTTCATTCATATAGCTTCATGTGCTCCAGTCTTCAGAAAATCCTCCACGCCTTATGCATTAGACCATTCAGATGATGCAGGTGGCACCATGAGAAGACTTCCACGTCCCAAAGGGCAGAGTTGACAAGGACTATTCCTAATCCCAAGAAAGCAGTTATTGAAGTTGTTGGAGGTGGTTAGACATCGTCTCCGCCATAAATGGAAAGTCTAGAAAAGGGTTAAAAGCATGTCGATTCATTTGCAGGATAGTCAGGAGTCTGGTTGCGTCTGTCATAAGTGCACGATCATTCAGAGTCTGCATGCGCAGACTGCCAGTAGACATGTAGACATAATGTTTTTAATGCAGTGTCTCGTTTTCGATGTTGTTGTTTTGTTTTGAGTATATATAGGCAATTTCACCATTTTTTTAATCGATCGATGGTTGAGCTAGGCTCCCGATTGTAAAGTTTTAATGAATCACTGGTTTCTTTGGTTATGTATTGGCACTTGAGACTGCTTTCCTTATGAATGTCATCCTCTTTCCATCTCTTTGTTTACACTGTGTTAGAACAGCTTGGAATTGGAGGAACCAATCAAGTTGCACTGTTATAGGATGATGTATGTTGGATCACTGTAATAGTTGCATTGTATCTAATTAGTTCTTGTATTTTCTCAACGCTGAATGATTTAGAATTGGAAGATCCAGTCGAGTCACCCTTCAGTTCCCTGAAACTTTGAACCAAGAGGATATTGTATTCTTAGTTTTTCTTCCTCAAGCTACTGAAAGGCCTGATGCCCAAGGTAGTCTTGCTCACTCATCTCACCAAGTCTTCCATCTACTCATTTTACAATCAACTCACTGATGGAAGTTAGATCAAGACCTCTTTTGTATTTTTACATACCAGGCCTGGTTCCCTGAGTTAGAGTGATATCTTCCTGGGTCTCTACCCATTCGATCACCCCATTAAATTTATTAGTGACATAAACTGATGGGCGTTGGGCTTTGCTCCTGTTGCAATCCATGAGTGACTTCTAACACTAACATTTCTGGCGCCGTTGCTAGGGAAGAAGTTGAATACTTTCCCCGAGATTGAATGACAATGATTAACTGATTTTGAAGGTGCATTAGATATCAGAACTATTGATATTGCTAATGTGCACCTGACGACTCCACTGACTCGACTCCATTGATGCGAACCCATTAGTGACTCCATTGTTTTAGTTGTGGCTTCTAGAGGCACACACACAAGGTCTACTCCTCAGTTGCCCTTAGCGCCACCTGAAGTTGACCCAGAGAAGATTATCAGAAAGGGAAATTCCTCTGAAGGCGGTACTTCTACTGCTAAACCAGGTATTTCTGATGATTTTCATGATTTTATAGAAACTCCAACCCCTTCATTTCATCCTGTTTTATTACCTTCTGTCGGAGTTTCCCATAGTTTGAATTTCGGGAGTGTTCTTGTTGGATTTGCTCCTCCTGGTCTCGAATTAGTAGGAGAAACTCTTGTCACTCCCCTCTCCCCCGTGGTGGTACCCTGGTTCAGACCCAACACCTCTGAATATTCTCCTACCCTAGGTTTTACCACCCCTCCTCCTGTTACTACTGTTGTTGAAGGAAGGGAAAGTTCTGTTCCTTTTAGCCCACAAGCCTGTTCTCTAGATTTGCTGTAGTTCTCCTCCCATTCTGTAAGCTCAAATCCTATCTTTCCGCTTCAAACCTCATCTCCTCCTAGTTCTCCTACACCCATTTTTCTTATGGCTAGTGCTAATTCCCCTCTAAACATAATGGATGCCATAGTAGCTGCCAGATATGCCCCCTTAATCCTACCTCAACCTATGAATCCTCTCCCTACTGGAGATTACATGAAATATATGCCCAAGTTCACTGGGAAAGATGACATAACTGCGAAAGAGCACCTGGATGCGTTCTACTTTTATGGAGACAACCTGAACATTGAAAATGAAGATGTTTGGATGAGAGTCTTCATCCAAAGCCTGGATGGTGAGGTGAGGAAATGGTTTAGGAGATTGGCCCCCGGATCTATTGTTGGGATTGAAGCTCTAGATAGTGCTTTCCTGAGGAAATGATGAGATCAAAAGGATTTCATGTATTACATGACAGAGTTCAGGTCCTTGAAGAAAATGGGAGGAGAGTCTATCTCTGACTTCTCCAAAAGATTCAATAAGATGTATAACAAGATCCCTGCTGAGATAAAACCCACATAAGCATCTGCTAAAATTTCTTATGCTAGTGCATTCGACCCTGACTTCTGCCTTTTATTGAGAGAGAGAAGAGATACCTCCCTAGCTCAAATGCAATATGCAACCATAGAGGTGGAATATAATGTATTGGCAGTTGACAGACTGAGAAATAACACTGATGCAGATAGGAGAAAGGGAAGATTTGAAGCCTCAACTTCTAGCCCATCTGTGCGTCACCCTCAGGTGGATGAATTTACCAAGATAGTGAAGTCTCTATCTACAGAGATGGAGAAAATGAAGGTGGAGGGGAAGCAAACATACATAAATACTCAAAATTTTGAAAACAAAGGAATCTTCAGGAGGCCAAACAATATTGCTCCCCAGACTGTGCAGAGAGACTAGAGAGGAAGAGATAGAGAAGACCAGAAGATTTAGGCCCCTCTTCAAAATAATTTTGTGGCTGATGAGGAAGAAGGGGAAATAGATGGGCTTGATCTTGAAATCCACTTCTTCAGAGATACTTCTCCTTTTCCTCATCTCACTCAATCAACATATGAGGAATCTCTCATGGACAATCAACTAAATGAACTTAGCAAGGAAGACAAGGCTAGCAGCAGCCAAAGTAGGTATAACCTGAGGTCCAGGAAAAAGATAGGAGAACCTGATGTTCCTAAACAATTCACTAGAACAGAAAAGCCTACTAATGAAGTAGTAGAAAGCAACAAAGGTAAGATGGCCCAAGCTCTCTCTCCAATGGTCCAAATTCATGTTCCTAAAGTAAGGGAAATCCAAAAGCTTACATGTTCTTTTAACTTTGAGCATGAAATTCAAAAAATTAGAATCCTTGTGCCGCTCTCCGAACTGATCAAACATGAAGTGTTCAAAAAACACCTCTTCGAGCTATTGCAGTCTGAAGCATCATGCCTTCCCACAAACTCAATCAATTTGCAAGATGAAAAGCCTATAGTCATCCTAGGTCCTATGGTAGAAGACATGAATGATTCATTCCCTCCCTTCTACACATCCTTGAACATACATGACAAGGTACTGCACAACTTTTTGATGGATTTAGGGGCTTCCCACAACCTCATGCCCAAAACTGTCATGGAAGAATTAGGACTAGAAGTCACTAGAGCCTATCATGATCTCTATTCTTTTGACTCTAGGAAAGTTCAATGTCTAGGAGTCATCAAAGACCTGGTTGTGACCTTGTTTCAGTTTCCCATGAAAAGTGTGGTCATGGACATTGTGGTGGCTGATGTCCCCCCCAAGTTTGGTATGTTGTTATCAAGATCTTGGATAAAAAGAATTGGGGGAACCCTGCAGATGGACCTAACCTATGCTACTATTCCAGTGTTTGGAGGAGAACATAGGAGACTATACAGAGAAGCCCAACTGGCCTACATAATTAGTGATGAAGCCAATCCTACCAACCATCCTATCTTTTCCCTTGACACTGATTTAGGTCCCAGTTTACTACAACTCACTAATGCTCCCAAGCCTCTTCTAAAGATCAGAAAGCAACCCACCACTTCTCATGAATTTTCTCCCCCCATGGAGCCTCTTCCGGGAAAGGCGCTGGTGCCAGAGTATTTTTTGTGTCACCTGCTTAGGGAACCATATCTCTGTCATACAAGCTAGAGTTTGAAACAACCAATAATGTGGTAGAATATGAAGCTCTTGTTCTAGGTTTAAGAGATGCAAAGGAAATGGGAATTCAGGAGGCAACAGTGTTCAAAGATGCAGAATTGATAGTCCAGTAGATCAGAAATGCTTATTAGGCCAAGCATCCTTGACTCAGAAGTTACAGAAATGAGGTATGGGACCTAATCGACAGTTTCTTCTCAGCATTTAGCATTTCTTTCATTCCAAGAGAGAAGAACATAGTGGCAGATTCTTTGGCTACATCAGGAAGCAATTTCAAAGTGCCCTTGCCACCCAAATTCAGATTTGATGTAGAAGTAAAATACAGGCCCTCCATACCTGACAATGTCAAACATTGGAAGGTGTTCGAGGACGATCTTGAGATCAAAATATTCTTGGAGACTGTTGAAGAATTTTCAGCGATGCATATTGATCAAGACTCTATTTCTGAAGAAAAGCTTGATGATGGTGATTTTCTAAGTAAGATTGCAGAGCATGACATTGTGCAGCTGCCCAACAATCATATTCCAAGGGGACTGGTTCCTTTGGAAAGGATTTTTGATAGAAATGATGTGGCATTAAAAGGGAAAATCTCAGATGATGATGCTGATACAACTCAGTGCAACATTGGCACTAAGAATGAACCCAAGTTTGTTAAATTGTCAAGAAGTCTGAAAAAGGAGCAGAGGGATGAATACACTGAGTTATTGAGGGAGTTTGCTGATGTTTTCGCCTGGACCTATGAAGATCTCAAAACTTATGACACTTCTATCATTGAGCATAAAATCCCATTGAAAAAGGAGACAAAGCCATTTAGGTAGAAGGTAAGACAGATCAATCCTATGTTGTTGCCTATCATGGAGAGAGAAGTGAAGAAGCTGTTACATGCCCAAAATATCATGCCATTGAGATATTCATAGTGGGTGGCTAGCTTGGTCCCAGTAAGGAATAAGGATGGAGAAATCAGACTCTGTGTGGATTTTAGGAACCTGAATAGGAGCTCACGGAAGGACAATTACCCCTTACCAAAGATGGAACATATATTGCAGAGGGTAACAGGAGCATCCGGGATTTCCATGATTGATGGCTTCTCTGGATACAATCAAATCTCTGTTTTTCCTGAGGACAGGGAAAAGACAACATTTACTACTCCATGGGGCACATTCATGTATGCTAAAATGCCTTTTGGATTGATGAATGCAGGGGAAACGTTTCAGCGTGCCATGGACATAGCTTTCATTGGGGAAAATGATAAGTTTGTGGTCATCTATCTGGACGAAATCACAGTGTTTTCCAAATCTAATAAAGAACATTGTTGTCATCTTAGGAAGGTTTTTCTGAAATGCAGGAGTTTTGGCTTTTCATTGAATCCCAAAAAATATCTGTTCACCATGAAGGAGGGAAAGTTACTGGGCCACATAGTATCAGCAGAAGGAGTCAAAATTGATCCTAGCAGAGTTGAATCCATCCAAGCCTTGTTGATCCCAAGATCCAGGAAAGAAGTCCAGTCTTTCCTTGGTAAGATTAATTTTCTAAGGAGGCTTGTTTCTAACTTTGCTGAGGTGGTAAAGTTTATAACAACCATGTTGAGAAAGGAAAATGAAGTGAGGTGGAACTTTGAATCTTGAAATTACTTTGAGCAGATAAAGAAAGCCTTAACTAAATCTCCTTTGCTTATTATTCCCGATTACTCAAAGGATTTCCCTATTTTCTCCTTTGCCTCATCTGACACAGTGGATGTTGTTTTATTACAGACAAACAAGGCCGAGCTAGAGAAACCTATTGCCTATTTTAGCAGAGAACTAAGGGATGCCGAGGTCAGGTACGATATTATTGAGAAGCAGGTCTATGCCCTGGTAAAATCTCTCAAAGCCTTTAGAACCTATGTCCTGCAGTAAAAAATCATTGCCTATGTCCCCTCAGCTGCTGCTAAGGACATTCTTATTCAGCCTAATATAGATGAGAGGAGGAGTAAATGGATAGCCAAGATCCTTGAGTTTGATTTGGAAATAAGGCCTACCAAATTAATCAAAGGTCAAGGTTTAGCCAAGTTGTTGGTTGAAGCAAATTGCAAAGCTTTAGGGTAAGTTTCATCAATGAATGCTTAGAAAATCTACAGGATCAGCTGTCTGATTTAAACCCTCAAGCAAAACCCCCATTGGCTCGATGTCCTTGGTATAAGGAGGTCATATATTTTCTGCAAGAGTTGCAGCCTCCAGATGACCTGCAAAGGAACAAGGCAAGAGCTCTGAAGCTCAAAGCAGTCAAATATTGCCTTGTCGATCAAGTTTTATATTGGAAAGACCCCCTGGGGGTGCTTTTAAAATGTATGAATCCACAAGAGGCTGAAAGGATCATTGTTGAATTTCACAACAACCTGTGTGGAGGGCACCATTTATGGAAGAGCACAGCCTACAAAATCCTTAGGGCTGGGTACTACTGGCCCACCTTATTCACTGACATCTGCAGAAAGGTTAGAGCCTCCATCAAATTCCAAAGATTCTCAGGAAATAAACATCTTAAATATATGCCCTTAAAACCTGTAGTTGTTTCGGAACCTTTCCAACAGTGGGGCCTAGACTTCATTGTAGAAATCCACCCTGCTTCCAGTGGGCAGCACAGATGGATCCTGATTTCCATGGATTTCTTTACTAAGTGGATAGAAGCTATCCCCATCAGGAGTGCTTCCCACAAGGTAATCAATGGATTCTTGGAAGACCTCATCAAAAGATTCAGCTTCCCAAGCAATATTGTTACTGATAACGCAACCTCTTTCAAGGCTGAACCGTTAGCCAAATTCTATGAGCAATTTGGGATCAAACTAGTTCACTCCACCCCATACTATCCCCAGGGAAACGGTTTAGCAGAGTCCTCCAACAAAAGCTTGATAAGGATCATCAAAAGACTGTTGGAGGACAACAAAAGGGCTTGGGATTCAAAGTTGAAATTCACTCTATGGGCCGATCAAGTGACCACAAAGATATCTATAGGCATCTCCCCTTTCCAATTAGTTTATGGAGCAGAAGCTATTTTTCCTTCTCAGCTAGCCATTCCTCTAGCAAACTTCCTCCCGGATTATCAAGAGGAGCCTGATGATATGATCAGAAGAATTCATCAACTAGTATAGGTCCAATAGGCCAAAGAGCAGGTGATGAACAAAATTCAGGACCATCAGTAGAAGATCAAGCAGGTTTTTGACAAGAAGGCCAAGAAGGAAGATTTCCAGATGGGAGATCTTGTACTAAAATGGGATGCTCCTAAGCAAGACAAGAGCAAGCATGGAAAATTTGAATCCCTATGGTTCGGGCCCTTCAAAATATCCGAAGTATTTTCAAATAATACCTACACTTTACGAGATTTGAAGGATCAAGAAGTTTTCAATGGCCTTGTGAATGGGCATTTCCTGAAGAGATGTTTCTCTTGAGCCACACATGGCTCTT
>CBVK0100005908.1:0-15173 GCA_900067695.1 Picea abies
TAATTTTGAAGAGACTCTAAATTAATAGAAATGCAAATTGAAGATTCCAAATCTTGTCACTTCTGAGCTATGTGTTTCCCTGTCATCGCATCTTTCTTTCATATGTTTAATTGATGAATGCTTGTCTGGAATTTAGTAAAACCAATACAGTACCAGTTGAAGGGTAGCCTAATATCGAGCCCGACCTTTTGGATCAAACCAACATCGATCTAAATTTATTTAACATTATCTTACAAACAACAAATAACCGGGTTGAGTTAGAACGTTCATGGGCAACAATTGAGAGAGATATAAGTATCTGGGGAAACTGGGAATTTTGACAGAGACAATTGAGGAACCAACTATAGCCCTCATCTTTTTATCATATCTTTTCCTATCGGTAGCTCCCTTTGTCTTTTCAGATGCCTTGATAGTATACTTTAGAGCCTTAAAGTATAAACTCAGGAACAACATCTTTTTGGCATCGTTGTCGGGGATGGAATAAATGAAGTTTATTTCCTTGGAAGAACGACATTGACACTTTCTTTCTTTGATAGTGAACAAAGTTTTAAAACCTTCTAAGCCTACCTTTATCCTTCACTTGGCGACTCCACATTGTTTAAGTTGGATATTAACTAGAAAAACACCAGAAAGAATCTAGACAGCAAGCAGATTTCACCTTTTTTCGACCCTGGAAAAATTCTAAAATCAAGAAGATACTTCCGCTAGACTTTCTCATCCACAAATAAAAATTTTCAACCTAAGTTTACATAGTCTGACTCTGAAGATAAATATGGTGAATCAAGTATTCCACCCCTTTATGGAAAATACTCCGCTGATAAAGTCACACACCCTGAATTAGATTTGGTTCTTCTAGTCTTTAAGACCGAATCTTTCTCAACCTTTTCCCACACCGATAGAAAACGTAGATCTTCCTCACTTCCTGTTGCGATCGATTCTCCCTCGTTTCTCGAAGTTCATTTTCCCACATCTCAAAACTCAAACAATTCTCTTATATATATTGACTCAAATTCTGTAGGTTCTCCTGTATTCTCACCCTATGATTCTAAAGGAACAAGTCCACATTCCCTAAGATCTTCTTTCTCAAGTTTCTTTCCCTTCGATAATCAGTTTCGTGAAACCTGTCCTTATAACCCCCATACTCTAACCATTAAATCCACAATGGCCATGGCTAAAGGAGGTGGGGCTGGAGGTGTTGTCGTGGGTGGTCAAGGAGGAGGAGCAGGCAGCCAAGCACTGCCTCTTCGGATATTTACAAAGGTTGCTGAAAGATACACCCCTCTGGTCCTACTAGTCCCTCTCCATGATTTACCAGAAAATTACATGAAAAACCTGCCTAAGTTCAAGGTAGAAGGTGACTTGACAGCAACCGAACACATAAATTCTTTCGATCAATTCGATGACATTCTTGGATTGGAACATGAAGATGTTTACTCCGAAGTCTTTGTTTGAACCTTTGAAGGGAAAGTAAGAACCTGGTTTTGAGGCCTTCTGGCCATATCTATACCATCATATTATGAACCTAAAAACGCTTTTATCAAACAGTGGGGTGAGAGAAAAGACCATCTTTATTATCTGACCGAATTTGGAGCTCTTTGAAAGAAAAACTCTGAATCAGTCCTTGAGTTTACACAATGATTTAAAAAATTGTACAATAAGATCCCAACCGAGGTCAAACCCTCATAACCTACAGTGAAAGTGACTTTCCCTAGAGCCTTTGACCTTGACTTCGCCCTGTTATTAAGGGAGAGAAGATCAATAGTCTTACCAAGATGCAAGATGATTCCCTTGAAATTGAATATAACATGATGGCATTAGGGAAGCTAAAAGCTAAATTTGAGACAGGAAACAAAGAAATAAGGAGATACAGGGAGCAAGGAGGACCCTCTAGATCAGGGAGGTCCTCAAAAGATAAAATGGATGATATGGCTAGAATCATCAAAGAACTGTCAAACGGAATATCCAGAATGGAACTTGATCAAGCTAAAAATGAACATTACCCTAGAAAGGAGTTCAGAAAGAACCCTAACCCTCAAAACCACCAAAAACAAATTAAGAATGAAGATCAAAAGATCCAAACCCCTTTTAAAAGTGAAAACTTTATAGGAGGACAAGACTTGGAGGATTTCGAGGAGTTAGAAGAGGATATGAACAATCTTGGCGATGAATGCCAACAACCTTACATAACAAGACACGATTATGAAAAATATCTAACTACAAAGTATGGGACCGAGAGTAACAAAAATGATAGTGTTTCTGAATATTTGACCTATTAGGGAATAACAGATGGAATAATGGCTGAAATCCACCAGAAATATAACCTGAGACCTAGAAACAAGGTTTCCGCAACCGCACCAGTTAAAATGATACTATCAAGGATTGAAACTGATGAACCAGTTTCATAAATCACTGAAAAATAGACTGAAGGGACTAAGACTGCTAACATACAGTCTACTAAAACAAATACAGTGAAAACACCACCCTTAAGAATGTAGAAACTAGACACCCTTGTTACTGAGACAAAGCCCCCTCATCCAAGGAAAGCTGAAAATAAAGGGTTGGAGGTTCAAAACATGGAAATCAACAAAACCATTGGAATTTTTAACCTAGAAAATGAAATAAATAAGATCAGAATACCTAGTCCCCTTGTCGAAATGGCCCAAGACCTGATATACCGAAAACAAATTGCTAAAATGATCAGTTTTTTATAAAATGAAAGTCAGGTTGATGTTATAAACCTAGAGGATGAAAAGCCTAACATAATTTTTGGCCCATACTTCGAAGGTGCCAGAGACATTGTTGCCCCTTTCTACATCGCTTTGACCATTTTCGACCATCTGCTCCATAACTGCATGTTGGATTTTGGGGCCTCTCACAATGTGATGCCTAAAGAAATCATGGATAGACTCGGCCTTGAAATCACTAGGCCTTATGGAGATTTATATTCTTTCGATTCGAGGAAAGTCAAGTGTATAGGTATGATAAAGGACTTAGTAGTAAACCTCACACAGGTACCTTCAAAAGGTGTTTTAATGGATGTAGTTGTCGCATATATAGCCCCAAAATATGGCCTGCTCTTGTCCCGATCTTGGGGTGCCAAAATTGGAGGTTCCCTTCAACTTGATATGACCTACGCAATAGTTCCAGTTTTTGTGGGGCAGTTCACGTGGATGTACAGGGAAACCCGGTTACCATTTATGGTTAGTGATCCTCTCAGCCCAAATAATTATCATGTATATATTGTTGATCAGGATTTAGTTAATTGTATATTATCTATAGATGATGATGTGGATAGGAGAAAGTTGTACAAGAAATAAAAAAGAAAAATAACAGATAGTACAAGATGTGTATAACACTGGTGTTTGGAAAATGTTTTTTGATGGTGCCTCATCTTATCTTGGAGTTGGGGCTGGAGTAATTTTTGTGGCACCTGATACCCAATTCGTTATCCCTTTCTCTTATAGGATTCAATGGAAGATATACCACACCAATAACATATGTTAGTACAAAGCTCTAGTGTTAGGGTTAGAGGCCGCTAGGAAAATGAAAATAAAAAATTTGGAAGTTTTTGGTGACACAGAGTTGATCGTGAAATAGGTTAATCACCAGTATTAGGCCAAACATCCTAGGTTAATTTCATATCAAAATTGTGTTTGGGACCTAATCGAATTTTTTTTCTCCTCTGTTAATATTCACTTCGTCCCGAGAGAAAAAAATCAACAGGCAGATGCTTTAGCCAAAGCAGTTTTGACTTTCACACCTCCTACTACTTTCAAAATTAAATATCATATAAAAATGAGACATAGACCTTCCATACCTAATAAAATACAACATTGGAAAGTCATTTAGGACGATGAGAAACTCCAAAAATTGATAGAAACGATAGACAAGTTCGTCGAAAATCATGCTGACCAAGAGAACCAAAATGATCCTATTTGTATCATGCGAGAAGGGGAAGATCCCCAAGAGTTCCAAGATAAAATTGCAAATGACCGAATGTTGGTTTTAAAAAATAATCAGATTGCAATATAGGTACCGAAGAGAGTCCCAAAATAGTGAAAGTATCTAGGTACCTGTCTCTCGAAATCAAAAGTAAATATGATGAGTTTCTTAAAAAATACAAAGATTTTTTTTCCTGGTCTTATGACGAGTTGAGAACTTATGATACGTCTATCATGGAACATAAAATTCCACTAAAACCAAGTGTCAAACCTTTTAGACAAAAACTCAGGAAGATTAACCCTATCCTGTTACCAGTGATAGAAAAAGAAGTCAAAAAACTCCTGGATGCTAAAATCATAGTTCCACTGAGATACTCTGAGTGGGTAGCCAATTTGGTCCCAGTAAGAAAGAAAAACAGTGATATCAGACTATGTGTTGACTTCAAAAACCTGAATTGATCATCACTCAATGAAAATTACCCATTGCCTAAGATGGATCACGTTTTAGAAAAAGTTGTTGGAGCTAATCGAATGTCTATGATTGATGGTTTTATAGGTTACAATCAGATCGTAGCGAATCAGGACGATAAAGAAAAAACTGCTTTCACTACCCCTTGGGGTACTTTTATGTACGATAAAATTCCCTTTGGTTTGATGAATGCAGGGACCACTTTTCAGTGACCCATGGATATTGCTTTTGTAGGTGAAAGTGATAAATTTGATTTTATCTATCTTGATGACCTGACGGTGTTCTCCAAATCCGATGCAAAACATCTAACGCACCTTACACAAACCTTTGAGAAATGGAATAAATTTGGTTTGTCACTCAACCCAAGAAATCGCATTTCACAATGCAAGAAGGTAAACTCTTGGGCCATATCGTGTCTAAAGAGGGAATCAAAATCGATCCAAAAAGGGTTGAAGCAATAGACACTATAAATGTTCCTAGAAATGTAAAAGAAATTCAGTCTTTTTTAGGAAAAATAAATTTCTTGAGGAGATTCATCCCTAACTTTGTTGAGATTGCAAAATTGATAATAGATATGCTAAAAAAGGACAGCGAGGTGAGGTGGACTAGTGAATCCAAAGCATCATTTCAACGCATCAAGAAAGCAATAAGTGAAGCACTGGTCCTAGCAAGTCCAGATTAAACGAAAGAGTTTTTGATTTTTTCTTTTGCTTCAGAACATACTATTACAGTTGTGTTATTATAGAAAAACGAGGAAAGTTTTGAGCGGCCTATTGCGTTTTTTAGCAAAATCCTGAGAGATGCTGAGTTGAAATATGATATATTGGAGAAATAGGCCTATGGAATGGTGAAATCTCTCAAGGCTTTTAGAACTTACGTGTTCCATTCAAAGATCATCGCTTATGTACCCTCTAGCTCTATTAAAGACATCCTGGTGCAACCAGAGAACGATGGAAGAAGAGGCAAGTGGTTAGCTAAGATCCAGGAGTTTGACCTAGATGTCAAGCCAACTAAAATTATCAGAGGTCAAGTTTTAGCCAAATTTATTTCCGAATCGAATTTAAAAGTGCTTGGGCTAAATCGGCTGCAAGAGGATGAGGGATTCCTGAAAATAGATGAGCTTGATATCACTGCACCTACAGTCGAAATCCAAGATAAGTTTTATGCTTTAGCCTAGCATCACGACATCGTCCATTACCTACTCATGCTTCAATGTCCTAGTGAGTTAACCCTGTCAAAATCTAGGATGCTAAAGTTACATGTTGTAAAATACTGTATCATAGATGTTAAATTGTAGTGGAAAGACCCCTTGGGTTTCCTATTGAGGTTCTTAGTTGAGACTGACACAAAAGGGGTTATGGATGAATTCCATGTTGGAGTATTTGGAAGACATCATGCTTGGTGAGAAACAACATATAAAATCTTAAGAGCCGGATACTACTGGCCCAAATTGTTCACATAATTGAACACTAAAGTTTGAAATTGTGTCCCATGCCATTTGTTCACAGGCAAACAGAGGGTCCCATCTTTTCCCCTGATTCCAGTTAAAATCAGAGCACCGTTTCAGCAATGGGGACTTGATTTTATTGGAGAAATTCATCCACACTCCAGTGGGCAACACAAATGGATCCTAACTTCTATTGTTTATTTTACTAAGTGGGTAGAAGCTATCCGCACAAGGAATGCAACTGATTCAATAGTAATCTGTTTTTTGGAAGATAATATCTTATCCAAATTTTGTTTTCCTCGAAATATAGTCACTGACAATGCGCAAGCATTTAAGTCAATGGCCATGATAAGTTTTTTCCAAATATATAATATCATACTAAGACACTCCACAACTTACTATCCACAAGGTAATGGTCTATCTGAATCATTCAACAAAAGCCTGATTACCGTGACAAAAGAGGTTTTGACTGAAAACAAAAAAGCGCGGCATACCCATTTAAAATATGCTTTATGGGCCAACATAATAAGTACTAAAAGATCAATTGGGATTTCCCCTTTCCAGATGGTATATGGCACTGATGTCATTTTACCAATAAACCTTTCTCTTCCAGTAATGAAACTCTGGAAGGATTCGAATGAAGAACCCAATGATGTTACCAGGAGGATAAACCAGTTGGTCCAAGTTCAGCAAAATAGGGCCGAAGTAAATGAAAGGCTGAAAAGGTATCAGGATAAAATGAAAGCCTTATTCGATCAGAAAGCGAAAGATAGAGAATTCCTCCCTAGAGACTTGGTCTTAAAATGGGAAGCTAGAAAAGAAGACGCTGGAAAAAATGGAAAATTTGATCCAATCTAGTCCGGTCCATACAAAATTTTTTCCTTGGAAGGAAAACATGCTTGGTTATTATAAAACCTGGATGGAGACATTCTTAATGCCCCTATAAATGGGTAGCATCTTAAACACTTCATGCAATAATGTGTTTCTAAATTATCATTGTACATACTGGTTTGTTTTCATGCTTTTTGTATAGATCCAAAAAAAATAAAATGTATATAAAATAAAACAAATAAAGGTTTCTTTCATGTCATTTCCTAAGAATTATAATGTTATGTTATTCGTAGGAAAAGTTTCTCATGAGACAACGGACTTGAGGTACTGAAAGGTAACATGCACAGGTATTCCTATCAAGTCTCTCATAATGAAAAAGGTAACGAATGAGTAATATTCGGGATGGAAATATAAGAGCTGATAAAGGTATGAAATCCCATTTTAAAATTCCGGATAAAATATCTAAGAAGTACGAATGAATAAATCATCTCTAAGAAGTACGAATGAATAAATCATCGATTTATTTAAAAAAAAAAAAAATTCAATGAAAGAAGTTCTTAAAGTATTATAAAAAAGGTTTAGAAAAATTATTGTACATATGGATGTTTGATCATGAACATTCATGATCAAACATCCATGAAAAAATGTTGTACATATGGATGTTTGATCATGAAGTTTCCTGAGAACATAGGAGTCTCGCCTTGGTCATGAAAACTCTTGAACAAACTTTCAAGAAAGAGAGTAGGTTGTATTTTTATTTCTTTGACTTTGGATGGAACATAAACATGTCTAGGTTAATCCTAACCTTATTAGTTATCCTAACAGGAATAACTGATCGGTTTAGCTCAAGGAAGTTCCCTAGACTAAAGGTTAAAAAATTTCCATTAAGAAGTCCTCTGAAGCCCTTGATTTTTGAAGGCAGGTAAGAAGATTAACCCAGAGCAATTTAAATGAGTTGTCAGACTTTGATTCTTTTTCAAATAGATATCTTCCCTAGTGTATTGCATACTCATTGATTTCCCCCACTTCAAAAAATATATAAAATATTGAATACAGACAAATGGTGATTTCCCCCATCTCGTTCAAAGAGATGAAGAAAGGAAATTCATGCTTATTTATTGCCCTCATCTCATCATTTCAATGCTTGCAAAAAATGAAGTGGTAAAAGGAAATTCAATGTGGGAAGTCGGATATATTCACCGGGGTACTGAACATGCTCATGGCCAGTGAAGCAATATCCTCGTTTATGATAAAAGTTGTTATACGTGAGTTAAAAGATACTCTGGTAATATCTCTTATTTTTAGCTGGATTTTATCATAGGTTTCTAAGATATCCTTACTGGACACAACGTAAAAAATTACTTTGATGCAAAGAGAATCACGAGAATCCTGATAAGATGGTTAATTTGGTTTCGATTATCTCACACAGATTTGAGGTTAGCTTCGGGATAAGAAATCTATTGAAAACCTAGATCGGGATAGTTAGAATTTTTTTTTTTTAAGAGTTTTCAAGGTTAACGTTGATTGCCCCCATCTACTTCAAAGAGATGAAGAAAGGAAATTCATGCTTATTGATTGCCCTCATCTCAGCATTTAAATGCTTGTAAAAAATGAAGTGGTGAAAGGAAATTCAATGTGGGAAGTCAAATAACTTCGCCGGGTTATTGAACAGGCTCGCTAGCAGTGAAGCAATATCCTCATATCTGATAAAAGCTGTTATATGTGAGTTAGAAGATACTCTGGTAATTTCTCTTCGTTTCAGCTGGATTTTATCATAGGTTTTTGAGATCTCCTTACTGGACACAGCATAAATACTTACCTTGATGCAAAAAAAATCACGAGAAGCTTGATATTATGGTTAATTTGGTTTCGATTATCTTAAACAAATTTGAGGTCAGCTTCAGGAAAAGAAATCTATTGAAAACCTAGCTCGACATAGTCAGAATTTTTGTTTTTGAAGAGTTTTGAAGGTTAACATTGAGACCCTGATCTTGTTTGGTATTTATCATTATTTGTCTCATAGAGACAAATATTTGACTCCATTACCAATGAAGGCACTTGGTCTACATGTTCTTCTCGTCCCACAAGGAGACGTGATCCCTAGATGGAGCCTAATGTTGACACGAAGTTTAATTTTTTCCTATCTTTGAAAACTAAAGCTTCATATTTTCCTAAGTCGTGGAGCCTCCCTTAGTCCAAAAAGGGGAAATCAAATCTTTCCATTCGTTTTTGGGTTTTTGATATTCATATTTTCTCAAAGTATAATCTTCAACCATCTTATTTTCCCGGTACTGAAATACCGAAAATGTTTAGCTTTAAAAAAAAAAAAAATTCAAAAAAAAATTCAAGGGGAAAGAAATAAAGGTTACCTTTTCCGTCTCTTTCCACAAAGTGCTCTTTAAACCCGTAATTAATTAAGTTCCTAAACATAATTATCATTCCCTTAATCTTTTGCAATTCGGGTTTTTCCTTCTACCGAAATGCTTTCGAACTCTCAACCGTCAAACTCTCGATCCTCACTTTTCTGAAAAAGTTAAAAGGATAATTAATTAATAACCTAGATTAATTAAATCCCTAATACATGTCTTAGTGCCTCACTAATATCATCACAATTTCGTGATCCTGGGATTGCTTATGACTTATCCCCTGGCATTAGGATCTCCGAATTTCCGAAACGCGAAATTGCATTTTCCCTAAAAAAGATTTAAGATTAAGGTTAATTGGTTTTTAAAATGGAGTTAGTGATAATTAAACTTCTTTTTGCATTTCATGAATTGAGGAAGGAGGTGATTTTTGAAACTCTAGTTTTGATATCGCCGATATACGACAATGGTGTAGACTTCCTGCCCTCAGGATGTGATCCGTGCAGGATCTTCTCTAAACCTCGACAAGGGTTAATTAAACTCCTTCCCTAAGCCCACATATAATTTCAGGCCTTGCGAGTTTGGGTGCTTCGAATACTATGCACTGGCCCTTGGCAATATCCAAAACGTGAAAGGAAAATGGGCTAAGGTGTAAGCCCCTCTCTTGAGCCCCTTTTCCTATAGGACCACAACCAAGTCTTATGCAAGCACCTTTTGCAACTCGCGACTTTGCAAGTTGGAGGACCAAATTCTTGTGCCCTCCCCTTGCATATCCCCGAAACATGGTCCATCAATGAAGGTTGACTCTACCCAAAGTGATGGGCACACGCCACCTGTCACTTCTTCTTTACTCTACTTACAGGGTGAATTCTTACCACCTATCCACATAGATTTTCTGGCTTTCGTGACTCAAGAGGGCATCCAATAGTCGTTCCTCTTCCTCTATGGATCACCGACTCTAAAATCCTACCTTTAGAAAGATTGACGGTTGTGTGCCTCCCTTGATCCAACGGTCCTGGCTGTATCAGGATTTCACCACTCAGAAATCTACAACACTTGACCCAAACCACTGGTCACTCGATTCCCTGAATTTTGATACGTGAATTCAAATACGAGATCAACGGTCCTTGTTGATATGTATATGATGGTCACTACTCCTCCTCATCTTATGGGTGTTGAAAAGGCACTCAGTCTTAATCTCTTCATTATTCTAATAGATCCAACGGTTCATGGGATTCGACACTTCCTCCTGAAGCAATTCAACCATCTGATTCAACTTCACAAAGAATTCTGGCCAAATGACTTGGCATCCTTCCTCCTGAACTTAACTCCCATGAACCAATTTAATCTCTGTCTCCCTTTGGAACAATTGAGAGGTTCTAACCCTCTGGATCTTCCACTTGCAAACTCAAGGCCTCCAAAATGGTCCCTGCGCGCACTCCTTGCGACAACTTTCAAATAACCTCTGGTTATTTAGGGTCTTTGACTCTGTGCACTCCTTGCAACAACAATCTCTCAATTTCTCTCTTGGATTTGTAAAATCCAAGACTCTACCCAGCCTACGCACACCTTGCATGGTTCTATTCTCTGCTAGAACTCTTTTCCTGTAAAGACACAATTTGAATCTCCTCTGAGGGTCCTGAGATGAAACACAGAACTTGGTCGACGCACTCCTTGTGGACCCTCCACTGCACTCTTTGCAGGAGTTCTCAGAAAGAGAAACAATTGAAATTCATTCACCCCTTATCCAAAATTCAAAAATTCAACACATGACTCTAGACCATTCACACACAGACATTGGCATTGAAATAGAATGCATAGAGAGAATGCAAACAAGCCTGTAACATACCATTTAACAGGTGGTTCCAACAACCATAAAAAACACATGGATTGGAATCAAAACTTTCTTCTATTAAATCCAGTGCTCCTGTACATGGCCAATAGCAACTAAAATGCATAAATTATCTGTCCTCCTATAATCCTCTTTGTAGCTCTACAGCTTATGAATTATGAATTATGTTACAATGATACACGGGTTGAGAGTGTCTATCATTCATTTTCCCTCCTACCTCCTACTCTCCTATAACTGTCTAATATATTAAATTAAATCTACCTACTTTCATTCATTACACATAAATGCCTCTACATTCGACAAATGAGAGCAACGCTTAAGATCTGTTTACAATCTCCAAAACACAAAAGTAAGTATGCCTACCTAGTTATTACATTAATGTCCATTCATTAATCTTCAAAACACTTCAAAATGTGCATTGGTGCTTTTCCAGCTGTCTCCTTTGGTTAGGCGTGTGTCATGGGATTTATACGATGCTCTTGCATCATACTCCCTCGCTTGAAAATTTTCATGAACTCCTGTTCATGAGTTCCTTCACTGTTCGTCCATGATTTTGAATTATTGTTTCATCCTCCCAATTGACATCTTCAATTGGATTTCCTTTCCATTTGACCAAGTATTCAAAATACTTTTTTCTTCTGTTCTTTTTGCTAATCCTCTTGTCAATTATGCTTTCCATCTGTGGCTTTTTAGCTATAGGCATTTTTTTTGTCCATTGAATATTTTCTTGTTTATCTTCTGCTCCTTCTTCTTCAGCTCTATAAGGGTACAAATCCATGATATTGAATATTGGTGAGATTCCAACCCCATCGGGTAATTCAATATCATATGTGTTTGTCCCAATTTTCTTATGACCTTACATGATCCAATCTTTTTCATCTTTATCTTGTTGTATGTTCCCCTTGGGAACCTCTCCTTCCTCAAATGTGCAAGAATCAAATCACCAACTTCTAATTGAAGTTCTCGCCTGTGTTGATTTGTTCTACACTTGTACTCTTGACTTGAACTCTGCAATTTCTCCTGAATTCTTCTATGAAGCTCCTTCATTCCTTCTGCAAAGTCCTCTACACTAGAGCTCTTGAATTCATCTTGTTCTGAATCTTTCAATTTAGAAACTCCCCTTGGATGCATTCCATATAAAATCTAGAATGGACTCTTCCCTGTGCTTCTATTGAGTGAATCATTGTAAGTGAATTCCTCCTGTGGCAGAATGTGATCCCATTGACTATGGTGTTCAGTCACTAAGCTCCTTAACAAATATCCCAAGCTCTTCTTCATGACCTCTATCTGTCCATCCATCTGAGGATGATATGTTGAGCTAAAAGAAAAATTTGTCCCCAAATTCTTCCATACGGTCCTCCAGAAATGTCCTACGAACTTGGTATCTCGATCAGAAATGATACTCTTTGGCAAGCCGTGAAGTCTGACGACTTCCTTGAAAAACAGGTTCACAATATGAGTTGTGTCACTGGTTTTTTGGCATGGTATGAAATGTGCCATCTTTGAAAATATGTCTACCACTACAAATATTGAATCATATCCCCTTTGTGTCCTTGGAAGTCCCAATATGAAATCCATGCTTATGACATTCCACGGCCTTTTTGATATGGGTAATGTTTGGTATAACCCTGTGTTCTACCTTTTTCCTTTCATGTGCCGACAAATTCTACACCTGTCAACAAATTGCTTCACATATGTCCTCATCCCTAGCCAGAAATATGAGCCATTCAACTTTGAGAATGTTTTTTCATGACCGAAGTGTCCGACCAATCCTCTGTTGTTATTTTCGTTCAACAAATTCTCCCTCATGGAGAATTTCGGAATACATAGCTGATTTCCCCTGAACAATAATCCATCCTGGATCATGTATTCAGTCCATTGGCTTCTATCCCTGAGAATTGGGTTCTCAAATGCCTGATATGCCTCTTTGAAGTCTAGATCATCCCTGTACATTTCCTTGAGGTTATCAAAACCCAAATTCTTGACTCTGAATTCATGCATAAGCAAACATTTCCTGCTCAAAGCATCAACAACTTTGTTAGTAGTTCCAGAAATATGCTTAATCACAAAAGTAAAATTCTGCAGGTATTCAACCCATTTAGCATGTTTTTGGTTCAACTTCTTTTGTCGAGTCATGAATTACAAAACGTGATTATCACTGTACAAAAAGAACTCCTTGGGAACCAAATAGTGTCTCCATTTCTTCAGTGCTTGTATGACTGCATAGAATTATTTGTCATACATGGAGTTTTTCACTGAAATACACAATCGACCTATTATCTTGGCTCAAGACCACTCCAATGGAAAATCCACTCATGTCACACCTAACCTGGAATGTCTTCCTAAAATCAGGAAAAACTAGAATTGGCTGCTCAGTGATCTTCTTCTTTAGCAGGTTGAAGCTCTTCTCTGCTTCCTCCATCCAGTGAAAATATGTATATCTTTTCTTCACCATATCCATCATCAGTGCACTAATTCCACTGAATTTTCAGATGAATTTCCTGTAGAATCTATCCAAACCATGGAAGCTTCGAACTTCAAACACGCTCTTCGGCGATGGCCAATCCTTAATCACATTTATCTTTTCTGGATCCATTTTCAATTCATTTGCGGAGATAACAAAACCCAAATAAATGAGTTTTGTCCTCACGAATGATGATTTCTTCATATTGATCATCTCTTGTTGTAACCTCCTCATCACTGCAGCTAAATGATTTAAAAGTTTTTCTTTAGTTTTTCTGAAAATTAATATACCATCAAGATATACAATGACAAATTTCCCAATGAAATCCTTTAGGACTTCGTTCATCAACCTCATGAAAGTACTAGGTTCATTTGTTAATCCAAATGGCATGACAAGCCATTCATACAACGCTTCATTTGTCTTGAATGTTGTCTTCCATTCATCACCTTCTCTCATTCTAATCTAATGATATCTTCTTTTCAAATCAATATTTGAAAAAAAATTTGCTCCACTCAAGCAATCCATCAAGCCGTCCATCCTTGGCAATGGGAACCTATACTTGATGGTAATTGTTTTGATTTCCCTTGAGTCTGTACACATTCTCTAGCCGCCATCCTTTCTTGGGTTGGGCACTATTAGAACAATGCATGGACTCAAGTTCTACCGAATCAATCCTTTGTCCATTAAGTCCTAGACCTGTCTCTTAACTTCTTCATTCTCCTGCAGCGTCAACCTATACACTGCTTTGTTCGGAAAAATGGCTCCAGGTATAAGATCGATATGATGGATTATACTCCTAATAGATGGCAACGAACAAGGTAGTTCGTCCACTACTATATCAGCAAATTCTTCTAGTAACTCTTGGATTTCTTCCAGTAAATCATTTATCCTAGTGTTGTTCAAAACAATTATGGGCTTCCTAACCACAATGAATTGTGTGTCTTCCTTATTCTTGAATTCCTTAAGAAGTTCCTTCCCACTCATGAGAAGTGCAGTGTTGCTCATCTCTGTTTTCACCTCTTTGTTCTTAATTGGCAGCAACATGTGCGTCCTACCTCTTTTTTCCAGAGTGTACATGTTCTTTCTCCCATCATGCACCACATTTATTTCATATTGCCATGGTCTACCCAGCAATAGATGACAAACATCCATAGGAATTACATCA
This sequence comes from Picea abies, assembly GCA_900067695.1. Classification (NCBI taxonomy): domain Eukaryota; kingdom Viridiplantae; phylum Streptophyta; class Pinopsida; order Pinales; family Pinaceae; genus Picea; species Picea abies. Next base: position 14,533 of record CBVK0100005908.1, read on the forward strand.
CATAATATATCATCTTTATATCCTCCTATTTTAAATTCAACTAAACACTGTTCAGTGACATTTACCTGATGTCCTTTTTGTAGCCACAAAACTTTGTATGGGCTTGGATGTGCAACAGTCTCTGTTGTTGGGAAATAATACCCTACGGACTAGCAAACTAGGGTCAGATTTGCATGCAGATTTTGACCTTAAAGAAATGACCTTTTAACCTACCACCCCAAAACTTAAACCCGTCTTTCAAGACACATGCATGGAAAGGAACTACTAACCTTTTTACTGATGTTTGGTGTAGATCATACGTTGCACTTTGCCCACTTACTTGCACTGCTCCTTCTAAAGTTAACCTGTAATCAAGACAAAACACTATGCATGCATACTATTTTTCTACTTGAGGGTTAGAAATTAAGAATAAATTACACAAATCATAGATAACTCATGCATTGGGATGGGAAAAGTATCGTTTTATTATTTTCAAAATGAATCAACTTACAATCAAAGTCGAGACCGACCACCGCTCCTTGATCTTGATCTTGGTCTCCTCCTCTTCTTTGTCCTCCAACTACTTTGTGTTAATTCTCCTTAGGCTTGAGGAAAGGCTAAAGGGTTGGGACAAATGGATTCGGCAAATGGGCAGAGTTTCT